>JAPKLX010000371.1:51841-109160 GCA_026898415.1 Leonotis leonurus | reverse complement strand
TAGAATTTTCTCAAGAAATGATTTTGTGAACATAGGTGCTTTAGAGACAAAATCCCTATGATTCACTCGAATGGCTTGACAGTTATATATGTATGTGTGCGATTTCGGCACGTGTCTACTGAGTACAATTTGTACTCAGCCCTGCATGTATTTCTAAACGTGCAGGTTAAGAATGAAGAAGACGAGGATGCTAGATCGTGCTTTGTCGAACTCCTTAGTAGCTGACTCTTGGGGGTTCTACGTGTCTTCATACACGTAGAATTTTATTACGCGATCCTTCATATTCCGCTGCTAGACTTTTATGTGATAGATCCAAAACTAAACTCTCAATTCTGTTATGTAATGTAACGAGCTTACGACTCTAACTTCCCGATTTACGGGAATAGTCCTTACTTTATGTTATGAAAGAAATATTATCTTCTTTCTCTTGTCATTTATTCCTTTTGTTGGTCATGTTCCCGACCTTACTAGAATTAGTAGAAGGCGGGCGTGACACATTTGATGTTTCTGTATCAGCTCCACAAATTTCTCATTTGATGTTAACTGAGCAGCAAGTTGAATTCCTTTCTTTTTGACGGCAGCACTAATTGTTTCTTGTTGTTTGGTCAAAAGATCAGCGACAAGAGCAGTTGTCTTCTGATGTTTCTCTTCTATGTCGTTTAGACGAAGATTGAGCTTGGCCTGTTCTACTTCATTCTGCAGGCGATCATCATCTATCTTTTTATCAAGCTCCTTCCTGACTGTTCGGAGCTTCCTTCGTATGTCTTCATCCATGTCGTTGACGTAATCTTTCTGATGTTTATTGAAATCAGTGAGTATCTGGGTTGCCTTCTCTTGAAGTGTGTTGCATATATCAGTCATCTGATCTTCAACTCGAAGAGTGATCAGATTGTCCAGTTGATAGTTATTGAAAGTGTTAGGTTCTCTTTCCAGAAGCTCTTCCATGGTGTAGAAATTGACATGTTTCTGCAGCTTCTGTGCAGCTCCTTGTGTGTATATGTCATTGCTTAGCTCGCCGCCAATGTTCTGTCCGACTGGTTCATCATCACCAGAGTCAAGGTTGATGATTGGTGTTTTCTTGGTGGGTTGCTTAGGTTGTTCTGCTGCTGGTGGTGGTTGTTGTTCTGTTGAGGCAGGTTCTTCCATCTGGGCATCTTGGTGGGTTGTCCCCAGATCGATCTTCAAAATTTCTGCGTCATGTTTCATGAGCCCAGAAATGAGTTGCTTGTATTCTGCTCTAACCTCTTGAACAGTGGTGACTTGAAGTAGACTTAGTAATGTCGCTTGTTCCTTCTTTAACTCATCAATTGATTTAATTTGGAGCAGTGCATCAAAAATATAATACTCGCTGTCCTTGACCAGCAAGTAGAATTTGACGCGTCTTGCTACTCCCAAACTCTCTGGAAGCTGGTGAATGGCAGGAAACTCTTGACGTACAGAATGTTCTGCCTCATTCTCCAGCAGATTTATGACACTTTCTGCTTGTCGTTTTCTTTCGTCCTCTTCATCAGCTGACTCTCCTTCCTCTTCATCCTCACTAATTTTCTCCATTCTATTTGGTGAGGGAGTGCGTGTTCTGGCTGGAGAAAAATCTCTCTCTTGGTTTGGGTTGTGGCTTGTTTCTGGTTCATGTTGTGTTGTCTCTGTTGGTACTGTTGATGCCTCCTCTCCATGTTCTGATGCAATTTCAGCTATTTGTTCAGGTTGTTCTGTTGCTTCTTCTGGTGGTGATGAGGACTCAACTTTCCTCAATCTACGCCTCTTCTGCTTGGGCTGAGAGGCAGAGGTTTCTGTCTCAACAGAATTCCTCTCTTTGTTGAAGGTTTACGAGCTAGCTTTTCTTTCAACCCTTTCTTCTGTTTGTCAGCTCCCTTGGTAGGTGACATCCATGTGGGATTAGAACTTCCCATTTCAAGTAGAACTGCGCGATGTACTTCATCCAGAGTCCTGTTGAAGAATGCTGAATTCAATCCCATGGACATTTCGAGTTGATGTTGGTCCTTGGATATGGTGAGACTTGTGTTGTACTCCACAGCATCTTCCCAGACTTGTTGCTTGAAGAATCTTTCTACCATTGTACTGATTTTGGTAGCATGACGTAGATTTCTCCTTACTTCCACCGACGCTCCTTTCCCTCTGCTATCCTTGGTATAGTTTACCAATTTGGCTTCCTTAGCCATCAAATCGAAAAGAATGCGACTCTAGTTGACTCTGAGATTTAGAACAACGGCGGTCAGAATCCTGAATTTCTCTGGTGTCACTTGGTCATACGAGCCACTGTGGTTAAGAAAGATTTTCTGAACCAGTTCAAACAGCACTTTGAACCCAGGTTGAAGAAGAGCTCGTTGGAACATCCTCCCAATGTACAAGATGGGTATCACCATCACCATTTCCACTGCGGTTTGAAGTTGTTCAGAAGTAATCTCATCCAACATCATTCCTTCATCTTTCAATCGGTATGCTTGGTTGATCATTGAGATGACATTGTATGGTGTTTTGCTAGTTCTGTCACCGATTGGCATCAACACATTTGCTTCAAAACTATGTTTATCATTCTGCCAGGTCAGATAAAATGTGGCTACTTGTTTTGCCAAAAACATATTGGGGTGTGAGGTAACAATGTTGTAGAATCCTAAAAGAAATATACAGGGCAAATGTATGTCCATCAGTTTATATGAACAAGTATGAATGTTCACACATAAATAGTAAATTAGAAGGGTAGGGCATATTAAACAATTCATAAGCAAGTAATACTTCGAGCAAATTGCAGATATATGAAAGATTTATTTAAACTAAAAATCTTTGCAACGTGTAACCATAGCAATAATGTCTTCAAGTTTACGAAATCCATGAGTATCAAACACAGCATAGGGTTCAGGTGAAAGAAACTTCTGAACCTCGGCAACATGTTAAAGGAATAGAGAAGTTTGGGGTGCCATGATCAAACGTAAGGTGTTTTGGGAAAATTTGCAGAGAAATCAAGTTGTAAAATCCTTAAGTGCTTAGGAAGAGTAGTGCTCAGTGCGATGAAGTGAAGGTGAACAGTCCAGTGATGTATATCGCATATATATAACAAAACAATCAACGGCACAGATGTAAAGCATAGAAAATGAAGGGTTGGATGAGTATCTCCCTTTTTAGGTTTTCCCGCTTTAGTCTTTGTTTTGCCGCCTTTCCTTGCGTGTGATATACGCTCTAGATCCTAGGGTTTGTAGGCGAGCGTGTGCGTATCTCAATCTTTTCGGCAACTTCCCTTTTTCTATTTCTTGCAGGGATTTTCTCGATCCCAATTCCCAAAGTTGTGCTAATCATCACTAATATAGAAGATTTAGAAAATCTAGATAAAGAAATAACTTTTCAGACTGTAATCTCGGAGGTTGATTATGGGAAGTGACGTATTTTATCTAGGTCGCTTCAATTTCCTTCAAAAAGTTCCCCCTTGACTTAGTAATTAAGAAATAATTTCCACGTGGTACTCTAATTTGAGTACGTTATGACACGTGAAATCTTTATTTCCTTCTTGATATTCTGTCACTCTGGTGATCTTCTGCTGTCAACATTCTGATGACCGTCTGTTGTTAACGTTTTGGTGATCTTCTGCTGTTAACATTCTGGTGATCTTCTGCTGTTAACATTCTGGTGATCTTCTGCTGTTCTATCATCCAGACTTAGTAATCCAAGCTTTCCACATAGCATCTTAAATCTTTCTTCTGGTAGAGCTTTAGTCAAGATGTCAGCACGTTGGATATCTGTATGGATCTTCTCAATCTGGATATGCTTTCTCTCCACATGATCTCTAATAAAATGATGTCTCACATCAACATGTTTGCACCTTGTATGAAGTACTGGATTCTGTGTTATAGCTATTGCACTTGAACTGTCACAGAATATTGGTATCTCTTTTACTTCGATCTCGTAGTCCCTTAGTTGCTGTTTCAACCATAGGATTTGTGCACAACAGCTTCCAACAGCCATATATTCTGCTTCTGTAGTTGATGTAGCAACGGATGTCTGTTTCTTTGAAAACCAAGATATCAACTTGTTTCCTAGGAACTGACATGTGCCAGAGGTAGACTTTCTGTCCAGTTTGCATCCTGCATAATCTGAGTCAGAATAACCTGTTAGTTCAAAGTTATCATCATGTGGATACCAGAGACCAACGTGAGCTGTTCCTTTAAGATATCTAAGTATCTTTTTGACAGTTTCCATATGTGATTCTTTGGGATTGGCTTGATATCTAGCACATACTCCTACTGCAAACGTGATATCTGGTCGACTTGCAGTAAGGTATAATAGTGAGCCAATTATGCCTCTGTATTTTGTTATAGGTGCTGGTTTGCCTTCTGGATCTGGATCTATCTTTCCATTTGTCTGTATCGGAATCTTTGCTGGCTTGCTGTCTTTAACTCCAAACTTGTTGACCAGATCGTTAATGTACTTTGCTTGGTTTACAAAGATACCATCTGGTAGCTGTTTTACCTGCAAACCAAAAAAGAAATTCATCTCGCCCATCATGGACATTTGATATTTGTTCTTCATTAGTTCAGCAAATTTATCACATAAGTGGGGAGATTGATATCCAAAAATTATGTCGTCTACATATATCTGGACCAAAAGGATATGTTCTTTGACTTTAATGACAAACAGTGTTTTGTCAACAGAACCTCTCTTAAAACCTAATTCCAGCAGAAATGTTGATAGCATTTCATACCACGCTCTGGGTGCCTGTTTCAATCCATAGACAGCCTTAGCTAATCTATATACTTTCTGGTCAGGATTTCCTTCTTCAAAACCAGGTGGTTGCTCAACATAGACTTCTTCCTCAAGTATACCATTTAGGAATGCACTTTTAACATCCATCTGGTATACTTTGAATCTCTTGTAAGCTGCATATGCGAGGAATAGTCTGATTGCTTCCAATCTGGCAACCGGTGCAAAGGTCTCGTCAAAGTCAATACCTTCCTGTTGACTGTATCCCTTTGCAACAAGTCTAGCTTTGTTTCTGACTACTTCACCGTTCTCATCTCGTTTATTCTTGAATACCCATTTGACACCTATTACTCCCTGATGTTTTGGTCTGTCTACCATGTACCAGACTTGGTTTCTCTTAAACTCATTGAGTTCTTCTTGCATAGCAACGACCCATTCTGCATCTTTGAGTGCTTCATAAGTATCAGAGGGTTCACCACGTGATAGGTAGCAACTGAGAAGTGCACTTTCTCCATGCATTCTTCTGGTTCTTACTCTATCACCTGGGTTCCCAACAATCTGTTCAGGAGGATGATTGTCCTGTATCCATCTCCTCCTGCTGGTCATTTCTTCTTCTGATATCTCAGGTTCTGGTTCATTTGTTGGGTCCTCAAATTCTGGATGAGATGTTTGAAAAGGATTGTCAACATCTGGTTCTTCAATTTCTTGATTATTGTTCCAACCATTTGTATCTCTTGATTCTTCTGGTTGATTACCTTCTGGTGGAGCAATTGATCTGTCAAGGTCCAGAATGATATGTTATGTTCCCCCTTGCTGTGAGCTTATTGCTTCAGCATTAGATGGAACATCAATATCGTTATCATCTGTTGCATTCCAAATTAGAATATCTTCTAGCAAAATTCATTCTGTTCTCTTATCCTTGTTCTGGCCTTGTGTATGATCATCACTTAATTCTCTGTCAATGACAAAAGATTCATCAAAGACAATATGAGGTGTTACCTCCACAATATGAGTCTTCTTGTTGTAAACCCTATAAGCTTTACTAACATCAGAATATCCTAAGAATATTCCTGGGTCAACTTTACTATCAAAGGCTTTCAACTGAGATTTCCCATTATTATGGATGTAACACAAACAACCAAAAGTGCGTAAATAATGAATCATGGGCTTTCTGTTGTTCCGGACATCGTATGGTGTCTTCCCATGTCTGATGGTAACTATAGATCTGTTCTGTGTATAGCAGGCTGTAGAGATGGCTTCTGCCCAAAATTTCTTCGGTAATCTGGTTGCATTGAGCATTGTGCGAGCTGCTTCTTTTAATGATCTGTTCCTTCTTTCAATAACTCCATTCTGTTGAGGTGTTCTAGCTGCAGATGTCTGATGTGTGATTCCCATCTTGTTGCAGTAGTCCTCAATCTTCTGATTTAGGAATTCTGTTCCACGATCAGTTCTGATGGTTGTAACAGAAACTTCCTTTTTCTTGGTGATTTTGTTGAGGAAGGTTGGTAGCTTTTCCAAGGTCTCTTTCTTCTTATATAAGAAGGTTACCCATGTGAATCTTGAATAATCATCAATGATTACCAGAGTGTACTTTCTACCATTTATACTTAATGGCTTAACTGGACCAAATAAGTCTAAATGTAGTAACTCTAAGATTCTGGTAGAAGACTGAACAGATTTGTTAGAAAAAGATGATCTGGTTTGTTTTCCAGCTTGACATGCTTCGCAGATATGATTTTTGTCATATACTTGATCTGGTAACCCTTCGACTAGTTTCTCTCGTGCAATCTTATTGATTGACTTGAAGTTGAGATGACTTAGTCGTTTATGCCACATCCAACTAGTTTCTGATAATGTCTTAGTGACCAGACATGTCTCAATCTGGTTGTCCCATTGCACAATATATAATCTATCTTGCAATTTTCCGGTAAGAAGTATCTCATCTCCTTCCTTGCTCTTCACAAAACAATTGTTAGCATAAAAAACAATCTGATTACCATTAGCACATAACTGACTTACAGAAAACAGATTGTGGTTAAGACCCTCAACATATGATACGTTTGTGATGGTGGTTTTGCCAACTCTTATGTTTCCATATCCTCTGGTATATCCTTTTGAATTACATCCAAAGGTGACCTGAGGTCCTGGTTTCTCTATGTAGTCTGATAGTAGATTCTTGTCAGATGTCATGTGTTTTGAACAGCCACTATCTATGATCCAGATTTCACCTTTTGCTATCTTGTACCTTCTTGCAGTCTTCTGATCCTGCAATTAATTACACTTAGCTACCCTTTCAATGTTTGGGTGCTTGGTTATTAGCAAATATTCCCTTTCGAATCCAGAACATTTTTGGGTTGGGGACAACAATATAGCAAGTAATAATGTTTCCATCATTATCAACTTTTGACATAGAATGAAATATAGATGGATGATGTCTTTCTATTCCATCATTCTTCAATCCTTTATTAGTGGGTACTGTCCTGTTGACATTCTTGTTGGGTAATGTGTTGTTGACATTCTTGTTAGGTAATGTCCTGTTGACATTCTTGTTGTGTACCCCTTCTGTTTCTGTGTAATCTGCTGGTTGTTCCCTTGTTTGATGGTACTGTCTGTTGCCAGTCTGTTTCACCATCATACTCTGAGGTTGTTCTTTCTTGTTTCTAAGATTTATCACTTGGTCTGATATTTGTTTCCTTTCTGGTACGAATTTTATGGTACTAGAGGGCTTCTCTGAGTGGCCTGGATATCCTACTCCAGATGTACCCTGTTGTTGAAGGTTGATTAGTAGCTTGGCACGTTCATCACTCTTGTATATCATTTCCTTCCCTTTCTTTATCTTCTCTTCAGCAACATTGTTTCTTGTAATGAGATCTTTGACCTTAGAGTTTAGCAAGTGAATGTCATTGTTTTTTTCCTTTGATCTGTTCTTCCAGATCAGCTATTTGAACAACGAACTGGGTATTAGCAGTACTCAGTATACGTTCTGTTTTCTTCATCCTATCATTCTCTTCTACTACTTCTTTAAATAATCTCTTGATGCTCGAGTAGCTTTTGAACATCTCATTGACTTCATCCCAAGAGTATTCATCTTGATCTTCTATTTCCTGTTCCAGATTAGTATCATTTGAAGAATTAGAGTTGCAAGAACCGTTGTCTAGTCCTACATAGCATTCATCCCATTTTTCTTCTTCATTGGCAAAGAATGCTTCATCATCCTCTGATGAACTATCTGATAGATGGCTTGAGCTACTAGAGTCTTCTTCTGCTATCATGGCTTTACGTTGAGCTTTTATTTTTCGATCTCTCTTAGCTCGTAGTTCTTCTCTTTGACTTTTAGATAATTCTGGGCAATCTGTTTTGAAATGGCCTGTTCTCCCACAACCATAACAAGTATAGTCAGTAGGATTAGTAACTTTAACATTACCTCTACTTTCTGTTTTGTCATCAGATCGTTCTGCTTCTTTGTTCTTCTGGTATCTGCTCTTGTTATCTTTGTAGAACCTTCTATACTTTCTCGATCTGATTTCCATCTTGTCCATTCTCTTAGCAATCATTGAGAATTCTTTGAGTAACTTATCATATCCTCCTTCTTCTGGTGCGGCAGATGCTACTGATTCGTCTGTTTTGCACTTCGCTTTGAAGGCAGTCTCTTTCTCCTTCTTTGAGTTATTCTCGCTCTTCTTGCTGGAGGAATAATCTGGTCCGTGAATCCTTCTGATGTCACACTCATGAACAACTAGGTGATCAAATAGTGCTTCTACGGACAAGTCATTAAAATCAGCACGTAGAGGTTGCATAGCTGAATAAATCTCCCAGCTTGGTGGTAGAGCTCTAAGAATCTTGAGATTCTTCTCTCTCTGTGTGTATTTATTCTTTTTGAAGGCAGAAACTTCAAGTAGTACTTCAATGAACCTGTTCTTCATCTGTTCAATGGTTTCTCCAGGTTTCATCTTGAATTCATCGAACTTGTTACATGCCAGGGACAGCATGTTCTCAATCATTGCTTCAGAGCCTAGACTGAAATCTCTCAAAGCTTCCCACATTTCTTTGGTTGTATCAAGATCTTGGATTTTAGCCAGATGTACTCCTTTTACAGTTCTGGAAATAACTCTTTTGGCAAAATCATCGAGATTTGCTTCTCTTCTTTCTTCAGGTGTGTATTTTTTGGGATCTTTGAGTACATCCTCTTTAACAACTCCTGTTTCAGTGATACGAGTTGTTTCTTCAATAATGGCTAATGGTCCTTCTTCAATTACCTTCCACATCAGGCAGTGATGAGCCTTGAGACACATCTTGATTCTGAAACTCCACTCTCTGTAGCCTTGGATGAAAAATTCTTCGCATGCCCTGATAACAGATGACTCCATAATGACAGATAGGATGCAAATGATGAAAAAGATTTTCTAGATCTATTCAAGTTGACCACGTAGGTGTTGACCTTGTGAAACAAAACAATGGTCTTATGAACCACGGCTCTGATACCACTTGTTGGTCCCGAAAGAGCTAGGTTTGGTGTATAGGGGGGGGGAATACACCAAATACACAAACTTTTCAGTTTACTTAACTAATTAAAGGAGAGATTTAAGCTTTTTGTATTACAGATTGCTCAATATGTCAGACCAGATCGATTATCTAATCAATCGTGTTCTGTCCAAGCAGAATCTCTCTCGAGAGTAATACAAAGCAGAAAGTAAGAGTAATCTTATTCTCCAACAGTGTATTGTGTGCGGAAAAATGGTGGACTTAGTCGGTTGTCACGCCCGCTTTCTACTAATTCTAGTAAAGCCGGGAACATGACCAATAAAAGGAATAAATGACAAGAGAAGGAAAATAAATATTCCTTTCATAACATAAGGTAAGGATTAATCCCGTAAATCAGGAAGTCAGAGTCATAAGCTCGTTACATTACATAACAGAATTTAGAGTTTAGTCTTGGATCTATTACATAAGAGTCTAGCAACGGAATATGCAGGATCGCGTAATAAAATTCTACGTGTATGAAGACACGTAGAACCCCCCAAGAGTCAGCTACTAAGGAGTTCGACAAAAAGCACGATCTAGCATCCACGTCTTCTTCATTCTTAACCTGCACGTTTAGAAATACATGCAGGGCTGAGTACAAATTGTACTCAGTAGACACGTGCCGAAATCGCACACGTACATATATAACTGTCAAGCCATTTGAGTGAATCATAGGGATTTTGTCTCTAAAGCGCCTATGTTCACAAAATCATTTCTTGAGAAAGTTTCTAGTTTGACTGCAGTCCTAGTTCTTTGTATTTAACCATATCTGAAGTTTCTATGTGCCGGGGAAGTGGCCACTTCCCACAGACACTTGACCGGTCAACCTTTCGCTGACACACAGTCCATTGTGTACACTAGTTCGAGTGGGGACGCTAACCCACTGGAACCCGAATTCGATTATCATATAACAGATAGGCATCATACGTAAATTGAAAACATTTATGGCAAGACAGTGCTTTTGAAAATATCTCATTTCATTTGAAAGCATACACGCATATATTTTCATAGGGTAAGAAAAGCCTACTTGAATGGTCTCGATTGGTGTTTGCCTTGTTCTCGTGATGCGGATCCGACCTCTTGTCGAAACCTTTAATATGAATCTCGAGTGAGATATATTACTCGAGTATATCAAATAAATTCCAAGTGCAAGGAATTACTATCCTTGGTTATCATGAGAGTTTAGTCTCGGTCCTTAAAGCTCGACTAGTACACGAGTTTAGGAGTTGTATCTCTAGAGGAGTAGTTTGATGAGTTCTAAGTCACCTTATGATTCGGGAATTTACTATACCCAATAAATAAGTATTTGGGTAATATAACTAAAGACATTTCTAATTTAATATCTCGATCCTTAACTCGAGGCAATTAATTTCTAATTAAGCTAATTGAATTCCCATTGCCACCATAAGCATAATATATAATTTAATCATTTCTTATGATTAAATTCTAATTAATCAATTAAGTTCTAATTAATTAATTAAATTCTAGTCTAGAATTTAGTTGCTAATTAATAAATTAATTCTCCTAGTTTAGCTTCAAAAATATATTCTTGGACTTAGTCCAATTAATCTAAATCTTAGTCTATTGGGTTAGATGATTGGTCCATTAAATAACTAGACCCAATACATTAATTAAATTGGCCCATGTTTTAACTAATTTTCGGCCCAATTATATAAGTTAATTAAGCCATTCTTATAAATCCTCTTAGCACATACATACTTAATGAATTAGCCCACATATTAAATTAAATTAGCCCAAATTCAAAATCTTATTTTGGGCCCGATAAGATTAAATTATTTGCCCTGATATAATAAATTCCTTGGCCCATTCTTTTTCTTATTTTCGCCCAACCTGGCCCATACCCGGGCCCAATTTCTCAATGTTTCTAATTGGATTTACCTAGACTAAGTTCAGTCTTATCTTTTTCTTCCCAATTCACTTCTGTCTCTTTCTCCTCCATCACCCTCACGGTTCTCTCCTCTCTCGGCTCTCCGATCTCCACCACGCCACCATCACCACCGCGCATCATCACCACAGCCCGGTGTCACGATTTGCTCGCTCGAGGCCTCCCTCTTGACTGGCTTTCTCTCCCTCGCGCAGCACTGCTGCTGCCTTCTCTTTCTCCCGATTCACGTCGCCCTCCCTGCTCCCTCGCTGCTCCCTCGCCTGCTCGCTCTCTCTTCGCCACGGAACAGCCGCGAAGTAGCCATCCCCGAGGCTGCTTCGCTCGTCCAGGGCTTCCTCCAGCGCTGCCTCGCATCGCCGCCTCTACACCGCCGCCGCCGCTTCAAGGTAAGGCACTTCTTCTCACTCTTTTTTTATATCTCTTTCTTTTGATTGCTTATGGGGATGTTTGAAATCTAGAATTCCTTAAGTTTCATGAATTAGTTGAGTCCTATAATTGTTCTAAATTTTTCAGATTGGTTTTGGCATTTCAGGGCTGTTCGGGTTGGATTTAAGGCTGTCCGAGTTTGGTTCGGGGTGTTTCGAGGCTGTCCGGAGCCATTCGAAGTGATTCGGGGTCTGTCGGAACCTTTCGAGGCTTGATTGAAGCTGTCCGGGGTCTTTTGAAGTGATTCGAGGCTGTCCGGTGTGGTTCGGGGCCCATTCGAGGCCATCCGAAGCTGTCCGGGGTGGTTCGGGGCCTGCCAGAGCCGTTCGGGGCCTGCTCGAGGCCCTCCGAAGCTATTCAGGGCTGCTCGAAGCCGTTCGGGGCCTGCTTGGGTCCGTCCGGGACCATTCGGGGCTGTTTTGAAGTTTTTTCGAACTGTCCGGGGCTAGTGCGGAGCCATTCGGGGCTATTCGAGGATGCTCACGGCTGTGCAACAGCCGTGCACCACTGCTCCCTTATTCGCTAGATATTCTCTTATTTCTTCTTCTTTTATTATGCAAATTATAGATTAGGATACGTCGCATATCAATATTCATCTAAGACTTAGACGTGTTCTATTCCCATGTAAATGACATGTTCTTCTTATGTTCAAAGCTACAGCACCTAAATTCAGAGCTTAAGCATTCTAAGTTCATTCCAAACTGTTATGTTCATGATATATATATATTTCTAAGTCCAGCTTTAAGAGGCATAAAATAAATGTTAGAGCAGAATTCTTTACCTTATGAACTGCTGCTATTACTTCACTTCTCCTGGTTTTCTTTAAGTTCCAATTTCGGCAGCGTTTTAGTGTAATTGATATTTGGGTGTGATTTAAGTTAAAATCCTTCCCCTTTATATAGAGGCTTGAATCCCTATTCTTTACTAATCTTATGCATTTGCCTTTTCTTTTGGATTTGCAGTCATGAGCAATTGGTGGAACTTGAAGGGTCACTGTGCAGCTAGGCTTTGTAGGGAGCAGTTTGCACGCTAGTTTCTGTTTTATGGAGAATCTAAACAGTTGCATGCTAATGCTTTGCTTATCTGATTTACGGAGTTTCTAAACAGAGTCTGCACAGTTGCACACTCCTTTCCATAGAACAAAATCTGAACCATTATCATGTCTTATGTATATATATTATATGTATTACGTATGTTTCTTATATATATAGTACATCTTTATTTTCCTTTGGTTTTGTTATAATTAATTAAATCAATTTGTTTATATTTTGGTAGTCCAATTTCTTAGGCCCAATATAAATAGGCCGCGATAGCATTCCATGTTCATGGCCCACTATTACAATTTCCTTAATTTACATACTTAAATAAACCCCAATAAATAGTATTATTTACTCCAGCACACAAATGATAAATATATGGACTGAGTTAAATTAAATTTTTATGATGACCATACGTTCGGAATTTGCTTGCCAATTGGATTATTATTACACTAATTATTACTAATCATACTTCTCATTTTAAACAAATAAGTATTTGTACTAATTATAATACTAATAATGGCACTAATCATATTAGGCATTAATCACCCTCAATGAACATCCTCTTAAATGTAATTAGATTAAGTGATGACATTAACTATTAAATTACTACAAGTGTTTGTTATTCTCGATCTATTTTCAAAAATTGGTCTCGTAATTTAAATCCAAGTACGAGAAATTTGAGAAATTTTAGAGTTTAAGAAAATTTATTTAGGATTAAAAGACGGGATATTACATTGGTGCTCTTGTTTAGAAAACCTTTAGAAAACTTAACCAAGAATTTATAAGATTGATTAAGAATGCAGCTTGAATGAGTATGACAGATAGTGAATAAAACAACTGAAATGAAAATACAGAAAGTAAATAACGCAGTTATTTTACGTGGTTCGGGAAACCCCCTACGTCCACGGTCTAATCCAAACTGGATTAGATATCCACTACTAGGATACTCTTCTTATTTATACTCGCTGAGAGCGAGCCACAAGTTTCAAATACAATCCTGATTGAAACTTATGCATGAATAAGGGTCGTGTCCCTTTACAACTTACAGAAAACTACTGTAAACAGGATTTCTTCACGTTAATCCACTAGAAAACTACTAGCTAACAAAGATCTCCTTCCTTTCTCGATAAGATAGACTTGAATCGAGGGGTGATTATGATCACGAACGGTTCATAACACGATCTGGTTGAAATCTTCTCTCAGTAAATGCTTCGATGAATGAGATGATTTCTGGGCAGAGTAGATTTAAAATGATATAGCAAGCTTATTCGCGTACGTATCTGCCAATCTTTGTTCCGAGCTTTTATAGGTGCAGAATTTGAAATTCTGACCGTTGAACTTGATTGATTTGAAGTAAATGCGATTTCACCAATCAAGGAAAGTGGATCCCTAGATTGTCTCCTCTTGCCTTCTAATGCGTTTGACAGAATCTTCCAAATATGGTAAGCAGATCGTTTGACAGATAGCTTTCCTTTTCTGGTCTTGATTGATTCTATTCCTTTTGTGGCACGAGGGACTTATTGAGACTTTGGGATTTCAGAGACATTTCATCTGATTTCAGTATTTGAGTGTTGATCTGATTGAACTTTCTGGTTAAGAGTTTCTGGTTCAATCTGTCTGGGTTGATATCTTTCAACTTTCTGGTTTAAATCTCTTTGATTCAACTTTCTGTTATAGTTGACATTCTTCAACTTTCTGTCTGAGACTTTCTGGTTTAACTTTCTGTTAAAGTTGTTTTGCTTCAGTTTTCTGTCTGAGACTTGTTTCAACTTTCTGGTACATAAAAACCAAATAGAAGTAATACAGAACATGAATAATACCAAGTGTGTTTTCGAGAGAACATCATCAAATCTTAAAATATCTGTGGGGTTCCCAACAGATGCTATGTCCCGTTTCATCCCATCCTACTAGAATTTCTTCTTTAGGTCTTGATACATCTTTGTACTTCCAAGGTGGGCGGTGTAGGGAGTATCATAGGCTTCACTCATGATTATCTCTTTAATCTTCGGATTTTGCGGAACACATAGTCTTCCCTTGAAGGTGATGGCGTTGTCGGCTTCCTCTCGATGGCCTGTAGTGTCATTTTTCCTCACCTTGAGCTTTATCTTCTCTAAAGTCTCATCTGTTCTTTGTGCCTCCAGAATTCTACTCCGTAAGTTGGGTTCGACTACTGGAGTGGCAAGAATTCCTTCTATGGTTTCGGGAGGAGGTAAAACTTCTAAGTTCATTTTGCTGAACTCCTTTATGAGTTCTTCATTCTGGGTGAGGAGGTAGGCAAGTTTTGAAGAGGTTTTACGACTCAAGGCGTCAGCCACTACATTAGCCTTGCCAGGGTGGTAGTTTATACCACAGTCGTAATCTTTTACCAGTTCTGGCCATCTCCTCTGCCTCATGTAGAGATCTTTCTATTCAAAAAAGTATTTGAGGCTTTTGTGGTCAGTGAAAATCTCGTACCGAACTCCGTAGAGGTGGTGTCTCCAGATTTCCAAGGCGTGCACTACGGCGGCTTACTCTAGATCATGGGTAAGGTAGTTAAGCTTGTGTGGCCTGAGCTTTCGGGATGCATAGTGTTGGGAAGTGGACTCCAGCACCTCCCGGAGGGGGGGTCCTCCGTGTATCGTACCCGAGAGAACTTATGGGAGTGCGGCCTACCTCAGTCAAAAAGGGCCTGCACTACCATTGTTGACGAGAGGTTAAATGAATTGATTAGTACTACTCATTCCAATATGGTGCATCATCTTTTCAGGTGACCCCTTAGTAGAAACTCCAAGGTTAAGCGTGCTTGACTTGGAGCAATACTATGATGGGTGACCTACTGGGAAGTGTTGGGAACCCCACAACTAAATTAAGTTTTGATGATGTTCCCTCGAAAACATACTTAGGCTCTCTCATGTTTCTGTATATTATTCTACCTGTTTTGTGTAACAGAGATCTAAAGATTTCAAACAGAAAGGTGTACCAGCAAGTCTCAGACAGAAAGCTGGAACAAGACAACTTTAACAGAAAGTTGAAACCAGCAAATCACTAAAACCAGAAAGGACATAACCAGAAGGTTTAAAGCAAAACAGAAAGAGCTGAACCAAATCTGTCAATGATGCTTTAAATTCCATCCATCGAGAATTGGAAAGAGAATCACTGATTGACACGAAGAAGGAAAGTAATCACAGATGATTTGCTTCCCATTCATAGAAGATTCAATCAACGACTCTACAAGGAAAGAAGAGATATGATTGATTGGCAATCCACAAATCAAATCACGCCAATCAACAACGGCTAGAATTTTAAAATTCAATGCCTATATAGTTGAAGTCAAAAATCTGGAAAGAGTAAGAGAGAACACACGCGAGCTATACTGTTTAAATATTCTCAAGCAATCAAGCTGCATTCCAGACTTAGAGCTTCAACACTCTGTGATTCAAACATCACACCAACCACCTCGATTCAAGTCTATCTTATCGAGAGAAGAAGGAGATCTTTACTAGCTAGTAGTTTTCAAGTGGATTAACGTGAAGATAACCTGTTTACAGTAGTTTTCTGTAAGTTGTAAAGGGACACGACCCTTCATTTCGTGCATAAGTATCATTCTAGTTGTGATTGATACTTGTGACTCGTTCTCCACGAGTATAAAGAAGCAGAGTATCCTAGTAGTGGATAATCTGGTCTAGTTTGGACCAGATCGTGGACGTAGGGATTTCCCGAACCACGTTAAACAACCGTGTGCTTTATATTTCTGCATATTTAATTACTGTTGTTTATTATTCTAACCCTCTGCACTATCATCCATCTGCATCTCAATCAATCTCCTTAATCTATCTGATTAATTTCTTAAGGTTTTCTGAAACAAAGAGCAAACCTTAATCCACCATTATTCCGCACTCACTCTACACTCAGAAAATAATAAGATCACTCTTATTATTAACTAAGTGTTTTCACAAGAGAGTAACCTGTTTGGACTGAATCTGATATCGATCTGCATATCGATCTGTTTAGTCATTGCCGAGCAATTTCTTATACAGAATAACTTCATCTCTCTTATAAATTGTCAAGTAAACTGAAAAGTTTGTATTTGGTGTATTCCCCCCACCCCCCCATACACCAAACCTTGCTCTTTCGGGACCAACAGGAAGTGTCCTGGGTCAGCCTGTCAGTGAGGACAAAGCAGGCTGGGAAAGAAAGTGTTGGTGTGTGGGGCCAGTACATCAATTCTGATGGGCGCTCCCGATCCAACACATAGACTAGGTAGTGGTTAGTTTCTTCTTTAGCAGTTGAAAGTTGGCCTCGCATTTTGGTTACCACTTGAATTTAATTCCCTTATGGAGTAGTTGAGTCATCGGTCTGGCTATTTTGGAGAATCCTACGATAAATCTCCTATAATACCCGTCTAACCCTAAGAAGCTTCATATTTCGTTAGGAGTCGTGGGCGTCTTCCATCCTTGTACTTCATCCACCTTGGTGGGGTCTACCTTAATCCCTTCAGAAGACACGATGTGTCTGAGAAAAGCCACTTCGCTAAGCCAAAACTCACATTTATTGAATTTGACATAACCAAAAAAAAATTTGTCAACATATGGGTAGAAAATACGGTTCATCCCGAACGGCATTACCTCAAACTCGTAGTTGCTGTATCGAGTTCGTAACGCTGTTTTAGGGACATCTTCTGTTTAAATCTTTAGCTGATGATATCCCGATCTCATATCAATTTATGAGAAGACGCTTGCTCCTTTTAACTAGTCGAACAAGTCGTCTATTCGTGGTAAAAAGGTACCGATTCTATAGGGTCATTTTATTCAGGCCTCGGTAGTCTATACACATTCTAAAGGTGCCGTCTTTCTTCTTTACAAAGAGTACAGGGGCTCCCCAAGGAGACACGCTGGGTATGATGAAACCCAAATCTAGGAGTTCTTGGAGTTGGATTTTGAGTTTTCCCAACTCCTTCGGAGCCATTCTGTAAGGTGTCTTCGATATCGGTGCTGATCCGGCCTCTAGATCGATCATGAATTCTAGTTGTCAGTTCGGTGGTAGGCTTGGAAATTCTTATGGGAACACATCTGGGTATTCTCGCACGATGGCAACGTCTTCGATTTTCCGTTCTTCTTTAACTTCTCCACTCAAGGAGACTAGGTATGTTGAGCAACCTTTCTTTACTAACTTCTCGGCTTGCAGAGCTGAGATGATTGACTTCTTTCAAGTCATGGTGATCCCGTGGAAACTTGTGGATTTTTTTCCAGGGGGTCAGAATGAGATTTGCCTCTCATTGCAAAGAATTGTGGCATAGTTTTCAGCTAGCCAATCCATACCTAGGATTATGTCCACGTCATTCATCGGAAGAATGCTAAGATTGTTCGCTAGCACCTTAATAGATTCTAAGTTCAGGCTCAGATTCGAGCAAGCATGAGTGATAGTGGTAATTCCTCCTCTTCATAGATGTCTCTACAAGTTCTGATTCCAACGCTAGGTTCTCTACGCATGCTTTAGTAATGAAGGTATGAGATGCTCCCGTATCAAACAAAATTATCATTGGTGTCTAGGAGTATTCCCATACCTGTCAGATTTCCCTGGCTCCCCTTAGACTGCTTCTGCTTCATTGCATAAGTTTGAGCTCATTGTGGCTTCCTCTGAGACTAGTATTGAGGGTACTGGGGTGGCAGTGGTGAAGGTGGTGGCAACTGCTGCTACTATTGTTGAGCCTGGGGCTAAGCCTTGATGGCTCGAACAAACTTCCTCCAGTTCGACTTGTTAGGTTTGGAACTCCCCCTTGCTGTTTAGTGGGACAATTCCTAGCAAGATGCCCTTTTTGGCCGTAGACAAAGCAGTCGTCCCTGCCGGCTCGACACTCTTCCTATGCATTTTCTTGCATTTCGAGTAGGTAGGAAACTTTTGCAGGTATCCTTCAGTTTGAGCCACTGAATTAGGCTTTCGAAGTTGTGGTAACGATATTGACCTTCCCATGATTTTCTTGGAGTCGTATTGACTCGGTTATCCTTCCACTTACGCTTTCCCTTTTGGTTCTGGGATGGCTTTTGTGAGAATGCTGGTGGTGCTGCAGTTGCTTGTCGTTCTCCTGGCATAGTTGCTTTCATGTCGAGAGCGCGACTAAGAGATTCCGGGTATGACAAGCCTCCGTGTCTAACCAGTGCCATCCAAATTTCGTGCCTAAGATCGGCATAGAATTTCTCAGCCATTTTCTCATCAGTATCTACCTGTTCTGGTGCATATCGGGACATGTCACAAAAGGTTCGGTCATACTCTGTCACCGACTTCCTTGCTTGCTTCAAATTATAAAATTCCATTTCCTTATTCTTACAATAACTCTTAGGAATATACTTATCGTATATTCCCACCTTGAACTCCTCCCAAGTAAGGTTTTCTAGCTGTTCCAGGGTCATAGTTATCCTCCTGGCCTCCCAACAGAAGTCAGCAGATCCAGATAGCTTGGAAAGAAATGCACATCATGCGTCTTGGTCAGTGTAGTGCTAGAAGTTGAAGATGCGCTCTAGAGCACCCGCGCAGACTTCCACTTTTGCAGGTTTGCCCAACCTGTTGAAGGTGGGTGGGTTTTGACGGAGAAAAAACTCCTCGATTTTCCTTGCAGGTGGTGGGAGGGGTGGGGTTACCTCCCGTTCTCTGGCCCCACCCGTTCTCTGGCGGGTCTCTCTTCCTCATTTCTCGGATTATATCCCCTACCCCTACCTCTCGAACGTCCTCTTAGCGGCATTCTGTTAACATGGGGTTGTTCTCTCATTAGGGAAATAGTTGGTGGCAATGTTTATCAAAGTGCGTGATAAGTAGCTTAGTTCTTTCACATGTTTGAATAAAATCTTACTTATTATTGTTATAATATGAAGGTGCGGAAGGAAAAATATACAACTAGCAATTAATAAACAACAAACATCTAGAGATGGACCTCAAGGGTCGTCAAAAATTCCATTTATAGTTGCCTCAACGAGGTCTAGTACAATCAAAGCTCCATAACGTACTATCTAAGTACATTATATGATGCCCATCTCTCAAGAATGGCATCACAAAATGTACTAAGTCACGAAACACTAACTACAATGTCTTCATGTTGTCAAAATGTCAAAAGGTAATGTTACTAGTATGGAACGGTCCCTATTGGATCACCATTTCCGCCTACAAAAGTCTATCATCAGAAAGACCTACATATATGGTCCGTTGATGAAGAGTACATCAAAATATCGCCCTATCTACTCCTAGGTCAAAGAGCTGAGATACTCTTCATCTGGTGGTGCCTCCTACTCCCACTCCGGCACCCATGCCTCCTCCGAGTCGCTCTTAAGGGCCTCCTCCTCTGGATGATCCTCCAAATCCTCCTCCAGGTCACTCTCCTGAGCCTCCTCAGGATCCTCCTTCGGATCCTCATTTGAATCCTTGTCCGAGTCGCTCTCCGGAGCCCCTTCAAACTCCTCCTCTGAATCCTTCTCTGGAGCCTCTTCGGGCTCCTCCTCCAGATGCTACTCGCCTAATCGCAATGACCTGCCCAACTCCTCTAGGATCCTCTTCACCTTGGCATGAAGCTCGTCGAAGTCAAGGGATGGTTCCCTCTTCCGGGAGGGACCCTTGTCAGCTGGAGTAAGTGTAAGGCTCAATCTTGCAAAGCCTCGGGAGAAAGGAAATGGAGGGCGATCCTCCTCTGGGGAAACCACCATTGGGGCCTTGCCCCTGCTATCATCAACCGCTGGTCGGTTCCTCACGAGTCGACACTGCGTCGAGCTTGTTGGGTAGTGGATTCCAGCACCTCCCGGAGGGTGGGTCTTCCATGTATCGTACTCAAGAGATCTTATGGGAGTGCGGCCTGCCTCAGTCGAAAAGGGCATGCACTACCATTGTTGATGAGAGGTTAAGGGAATTGATTAGTACTACTCATACCAACATGGTGCATCATCTTTTCAGGTGATCCCTTAGTAGAAACACCAAGGTTAAGCGTGCTTGGCTTGGAGCAATACTATGATGGGTGACCTACTGGGAAGTGTCCTGGGTTAGCCTGTCAGTGAGGACAAAGCATCTGTAGCTAGGGGTTGCTGGGGTGAAGCCGATCATCAGATCCCAATAGTGGGACGCGGGGGACCCGAATCAGCATCATGACGTTCCCAATACTCCAGTATGAGTGTCGGTGGGAAAGGTGATGGCGAGTGGCACTCTGCTAGTGGGCGAGGGGGCCCTACCTCGGCGTCATGGGCATCGGGATCTCTGGTGTCGGCTCGTCATATAGAGAACAGTAGGTTGGAGCGAGAGGAATTACTCCGGCTCGAAAGTATGTCTTCTCCAGTAACGATGCCCACATCGGCGGTATGTCACCCATTGGAACCAAGTCCTCGGGTCGGACGTAGGGGCCTTTCGGTGCGCTACCATATGCAGGACTGTAGTAAAGTATCGTGACCAAAAACCTTCGCACGTCGGCCCCATGATCGTAGCCTATTTGATAGGCTGGATGTAGTCGCCCGCTATCATACGAGTCCATCCCTGCCATCTGGCAGGCTGTAAATGGATCAACCTCATGATCTCGTCCATCCTTGTGGCCCTGTGAGGCCTCACCGCCTCCCACCGTCTCAAGTTATGGATCAAGAACTCCCCCAGCGTATCTCCCGGATGTGGTACATATGATTGATACTCATGCAGAATAATGTCTCGGTAAGTCATCTGCTTCCTAGTAGTCTGGAGAAATCTCACCATCTATAAAGAAAAATATACACATAATCAGGATTCAAGATGTTCAAGTCTAAACTCGTTTCATAAGTTATTATAGCTCACTTGGAGCCAACTTGTTCTCTTGGGTTTAATTGCTATTTGAGGGAGTGCCCTTAGGGCACAACTTCCTCTTAGAGTTAGAATTTTTTTAAAGACTTATTATTCTCGTATACTTAAATCCTTGTTAATCAATTTACGGTTTGTTCTTAAGTTCGGATTTAGCGGTAGAAGGATAGTTATTGAATCTCGCCGCGATTTGTTGAGAAAAGAAGAGGTCGTTACGATTCTCCTCGTTTGTTCTATTCATTGAGATATTCGAGAGAACTCACTCTAAGTTGTGATCTATGTTCTCGTTTAAAGAATCATGCATGTTATTGATTTCTTGGTTGTAAGGAAAGATTCTAGGCTCTCAAAAATCCGAACTTAGGGTGAGAGATTAGTTCCATATCTCTCAACTTTTGAAAGCTTTTCTTATAAGGCGTTTGCCTCTTCTACGGAGCATGATACGCGGGGTGCTAGGCTTTTGTCGACTCGCTCAATTCGTCTAGTGAAACAATACTAGACTAAAACTTGAAGAAGGACTCTTGAGTTCAGAGCACGAATGCTCTGATACCACTCTGTCATGACCACACTTTACTAAGGATCGTAAATCCTGGGAAACCGTGACTAAGGGAGGGATTAAAGAAACGAGAATGGAATGGGGAAGTAGAACAAATAAAAATTTAATAACCTTCACATAACATAGGTTGATGATTCATCATACGAATTCAACATAAGCTCAATACATGAACACTAATACTAGAAGAATTTGAATCACGAGTCTATTACATAGCGGTCTTAACTAGCAGCAGAAAGTTAAACCAGATCAATGAAAATTCTACGTGCATGGAGACATGTACAACCTCCAAGAGTCAGCTGCTAAGAGACCAACAAATAGCCCGACATACAACCCCTTCTTCATAATTTCGTAACATGCACGTTTAGAAATACATGCAGGGCTGAGTACAAAAGTACTCAGTAGACACGTGCCGAAATCCCACTCATACAAGTATAATTGTCAAGCCATTTCAAGTGAAACATAAGGATTTTTTCTGTAAAGCACATATGTTCACTAAAAGCATTTCTTGAGAAAAGTTCTAAGTTCTACTGCAGTCTAAGTTTTTTGTAATCAACCATATCTTAAGCTTCTTTGTGCCGGGGAGGAGGCCACCTCCCACAGACACTTCACCGGTCAACTTCTAGATGACTCATGGTCCTATGTACACTAGTCTATGTAGTAGTATATCTAATCTACTGGGACCTGAATTATATTATAAATAAACAGATAGACATCATACATAAATCAAAACATTTATGGCAAGACAATGCTTTGAAAATATCTAATTTCATTCTAAAGGCATGCACACATATTTTTATAGAATAAGAAAAGCCTACATGAATAGTCTTGACTGGTGATGATTTCGTTCCCGAAACGCGGATCCGACCTCTAGTCGAAACCTATAAACAAATCTCAAGTGCGATACAATTTTCGAGTATATCTAATACTTCTAAGTGTCAGGAAGTATTATCCTTTATTATTTCGGGAATTATTCTCGGGTCTTTTAACTCGACTATTATTCAAGTATCATAATTATCGTCTAGAGTGTTGTTGGGAACCCCTAAAGATATTTAGTTTTGATGATGGTCTTTCGAAACACACTTAGGTATTTTATAGCTTAAACTGTTCTACGTGTAAAACAGATCACTAGAGATAAAGTGAATCCGGTTATGGAATAGATTAGGAGATGACTTGAAATATAAAGAAAAAATCCTATAGAAGTCAATCTCAACTTAGAATAGGATGAAAGTCAAGATTTCACGCCAAAGAAGAATCGATCTGCTATAACAGACAGTGACCAGATCGATGACCAGATCGATGCCTACAGCGAGGAACCAGAACGATTGAGTCATCAACTCACCTACTGACATCATCTTACACATCATATATTCTTGCCACGTCAAGATCAAAGTCCATCCAACTGGGATTGGAAAGAAGATCTACGATTAACACATAGAAGGAAAGAGACCGTTAGCAATCTGCTTCCCATAATTCAAAGATTGAGTCAACCTTTCCCATATGGCAAGAAAAGATATGATAGAAACCATTGATTGGCAATATACTATCTATCTCACGCCAATCAACAACGGCTAGAATTTTATATTCAATGCCTATATAGTTGAAGTTAGAGATCTGGAGAAAAAAAGTGCGAACACACGCGAACTATACTGTTGTCACTCTTTCAAGCAATCTGCTATCCAGACTTAGAGCTTCAACACATTGTGATTCTACATCACACCAACCATCTCGATTCAAGTCTGTCTTATCGAGACAAAGGAGATCACCCTGCTAGCTAGTAGTTTTCTAGTGGTAACGTAGAGGTAATCTGTTGTAAAGGGACACGACCCTTAATTCGTGCATAAGTATCTGTCTAGTTTTGATTGGTACTTGTGACTCGTTCTCCACGAGTATAAAGAAGCAGAGTATCCTAGTAGTGGATAGTTTGGTCTAGTTTTGACCAGATCGTGGACGTAAGGATTTCCCGAACCACGTTAAATAACTGTGTGCTTTGCATTCCTGCACTTTATTTTCAGTTGTTTATTATTCTAACTCTCTGCACTTTCATCAATCTGCATCTCAATAAATCTTCTTAACATTCTGGATAATTACTAAGGTTTTCTAAACAAGAGCAATCACTAACCCACCATTATTCCGCACTCACTCAACACTGAGAAAATAATAAGATCACTCTTATTATTAACTAAGTGTATTCACTAAGAGAGTAATCTGTTTGGACCAAGACTGCTATCGATCTGTCAAGTCATCTACGAGCAATTTCTTACACAGAATAGCTTGAACTCTCATATAACTTGTCAAGTAAACTGAAAAGTTTGTATTTGGTGTATTCCCCCCCCCCCACCCCCATACACCAAACCTTGCTCTTTTGGTTCAAACGACCATTGTTTTGTTTCACAGGGTTAAAACCTGCGTGGTCAACTTGAATAGATCTTAGAAAATCCTTTTCATTCATTAGCATATTATCTGTTATGGAGTCATCTGTTGTCAGGGCTTGCGAAGAATTCTCTATCCAAAGATATAGAGAATGGAGCTTCAGAATCAAGATGTGTCTTAAAGCACATCATTGCTTGATGTGGAAAGTAATCGAAGAAGGACCACTAGCAATTACAGAAGAAACTACTCGTATCACTGATACAGGAGTGGTCAAAGAATCTGTGCTAAAGGATCCTAGAAAATACACTTCTGAAGAAAGGAGAGAAGCAAATCTTGATGATTTTACCAAAGCAATCATCTCCAGCACGGTCAAAGGCATACATCTGGCTAAAATCCAAGATCTGGATACTGCCAAAGAGATGTGGGAAGCCTTAAGAGACCTAGCCCTAGGATCTGAAGTAATGATTGAGAACAAATTGTCCCTTGCCTGCAACAAATATGATGAATTCAAAATGAAACCAGGCGAGACAATAGAACAGATGAAGATGAGATTCACTGGAATCCTTCTTGAGACAATAGAACATGAAAGTTCTTAGAGCTCTTCCACCAAGCTGGGAGATATATGCTGCAATTTAACCTCTACGAGCAGACTTTAATGAACTGTCCACTGAAGCTTTGTTTGATCACCTCGAAGGGCATGAGTGTGATATTCAAAGAATTTGAGGACCAGATCATCTATCCAAAAAGGCAGAAAGCAGCTCAAAGAAGGACAAAGAGGTAGCCTTCAAAGCGAAGTGCAAACCAGATGATTCTTCTGAGCCTGCTAGTCCTGATATAGAGAAAGGGTATGACAAACTCTTAAAAGAGTTCGCGATGATTGCCAAACGAATGGACAAAATGGAGACCAGATCGAAGAAATACAGACGCTTCTACAAAGATAACAAAAGAAACTTCAATAAGAAGCATGACAATGATCGATCTGAAGACAAGAATGAATCCAGGAATCAGACTGACAAAACAACAAAGACTTCCAGCTCTACAGATTACACTTGCTTTGAATGTGGCAGAACAGGCCACTTCAAAACAGATTGTCCTAATCTGTCCAGAAGCCAAAGAGAAGAACTAAGAGCTAAAAGAGACCGAAAGCTTAAATATGAACGGAAAGCCATGATAGCTGAACATAACTCAAGCAGCTCAAGTTATTTCTCAGATAGCTCATCAGAAAATGATGAAGCCTTCATTGCTGATGATGAAGAAAGCTGGAATGAATGAATGCTATGTGGGATTGGTCAACAGTCTAGATGAAGTTGAGGATCAAAGAACTGCAAGAAGGAGTAAGGTTGCAAGAGGAACAATCTGGATAATAGATAGTGGTAGTTCAAAACACATGACATGTGACAAGAACCTGCTATCAGATTACGTAGAAAAACCAGGACCCCAGGTCACCTTTGGATGTAATTCAAAAGGTTATACAAGAGGGTATGGAAACATCAAAGTTGGAAAGACCACTATCACTAATGTGTCATACGTTGAGGGTCTTAGTCACAACCTGTTTTCTGTAAGTCAGTTTTGTGCTAATGGTAATCAGATTGTTTTTTATACTAACAACTGTCTGGTGAAGAATAAGAAAGGAGATGAGATATTCCTTACCGGTAAGTTACAGGATAGACTATACATTGTCCAATGGACAAACCAGATCGAGACCTGCTTAGTCACCAAAACTGTATCAGAAACCAGCTGGCTATGGCATAAGAGATTAAACCACTTAAACTTTAAATCAATCAACAGGATTGCCAAGGAAAAATTGGTGGAAGGACTACCAGATCAAGTATATGATAAAGATCATATATGTGATGCTTGTCAAGCTGGAAAACAAACCAGATCATCCTTCTCAAGCAAAACAGCTCACTCAACTTCAAGGATACTAGAGCTGTTACATCTTGATCTGTTTGGACCAGTCAAACCTCTAAGTATAAATGGGAGAAAGTACACCCTAGTAATCATAGATGATTACTCAAGATTCACTTGGGTCATCTTTCTGTTAAAGAAGAAAGAAACCTTAGACAAGCTCCCTGACTTCCTACACAAGATCACAAAACAGAAAGAGATGAGTATAACCTCTATCAGAACAGATCGAGGAACAGAATTTCTCAACCAGAAGATTGAAGCATACTGCAACAAGATGGGAATCACTCATCAAACATCTGCTGCTCGAACTCCCCAACAAAATGGAGTTGTTGAGAGGAGAAACAGACCACTCAAGGAAGCAGCACGTACAATGCTAAATGCTACAAATCTACCCAAGAAATTCTGGGCAGAAGCAATCTACACAGCCTGTTATACTCAAAACAGATCATCCATCACACTCAGACATGGAAAGACACCATACGAGATTTGGAACAACAGAAAGCCTAAGATTTCTTATTTCAGAACTTTTGGTTGTTTGTGTTACATACACAATAATGGGAAATCACAATTGAAAACTTTTGATAGTAAAACTGACCCTGGAATATTCTTAGGATATTCTGATGTTAGTAAAGCTTATCGAGTTTACAATAAGAATTCTCATATTGTGGAGGTAACACCTTATGTTGTATTTGATGAGTCAATTGTTGAGTACAGGTCACCAGATGGAAAGCAGACAGAAAACCAGGTGACTATCAGAAGGATGAATGAACTACAACTTGAAGATATTCTTATCTTGAACTCAAAGAGTGAGGATGAAGAAATTATCACTCCACCTGTTGCTGAAGAGATCTTACAGCAAGGGGGAATATCACTACACAATCTGGATGAGAACAGATTGCCAACAGAAAGCAATGAAACAGTCATTGCAGGGAATGAGCAAACTGGAAATCAAGATCCAGAAGTAGAACTAGATGAGAATCCATTTCAAGCCTCATCAACAGCACACCCTGAATTTGAAGAACCAACAGATCAACCTGATCCTGAGATATCTGATGAAGAGATGACCAGGAGAAGGAGATGGATACAAAATCATCCACCAGAATAGATCGTTGGGAACCCATCAGATCGTGTGAAGACCAGAAGAATGCATGGAGAAAGTGCATTGTTAAGCTATTATCTCTCTCGCATAGAGCCATCTGATGCACTTCAAGATGCAGACTGGATAACAGCAATGCAAGAAGAACTCAATGAGTTCAAAAGGAATGAAGTCTGGTATCTCGTGGACAGACCCAAACATCAAGGTGTGATAGGTGTAAAATGGGTGTTAAAAAATAAATGAGATGAGAATGGTGAAGTAGTCAGAAACAAGACCAGATTAGTAGCTAAAGGCTATAATCAACAAGAATGCATTGATTTTATGAAACATTCGCACCAGTAGCCAGACTAGAAGCTATAAGGCTATTTCTAGCATATGCTGCCCACAAACGATTCAAGGTATACCAGATGGATGTCAAAAGTGCTTTTCTCAATGGTATCCTTAAAGAAGAAGTATATGTGGAACAACCACCTGGATTTGAAGAAGCAGATCCAGATCAAAAAGTATACAGACTGGCTAAGGCAGTCTATGGTCTAAAACAAGCCCCTAGAGCTTGGTATGAGACCTTATCAACCTTCCTACTAGAATCTGGATTCAGAAGAGGATCTGTTGACAAAACTTTGTTTATTATCAAAGTCAGAGAAAACATTCTCTTAGTCCAGATCTATGTAGATGATATTATCTTTGGATCTCAATCTACCTATCTGTGTGACAAATTTGCTGAACTTATGAAAAATAAGTACCAAATGTCCATGATGGGAGAAATGAGTTTCTTTTTAGGCTTGCAGGTCAAGCAGCTACCAGATGGTAATTTTATTAATCAGACAAAATACATCAACGATCTGCTGACCAAGTTTGGATTAAAAGACAGTAATCCAGTAAAAATCCCTATGCAGACCAATGGGAAAATCGATCCAGATCCAGAGGGAAAACCAGCAAACATAACACAATACAGAGGGATCATAGGGTCATTACTCTACCTAACTGCCAGTCGACCTGACATCACATTTGCAGTAGGTGTATGTGCAAGATATCAAGCAAATCCCAAAGAGTCACACATGGAAGCAGCTAAGAAGATACTAAGATATCTTAAGGGAACAGCCCATGTAGGATTATGGTATCCATGTGAAGACAATTTTGAGCTAACTGGATACACTGACTCAGATTATGCTGGATGTAAACTAGACAGAAAGTCAACATCTGGTACATGTCAGTTTCTAGGAAATAAACTGATTTCTTGGTTCTCAAAGAAACAGACATCAGTTGCCACCTCAACTACAGAGGCATAATATATGGCAGCTGGAAGTTGTTGTGCACAAATACTGTGGCTAAGACAACAGCTTAAAGATTATGAGATTGATGTCAAGGAAATACCAATTTTCTGTGATAGCTCAAGTGCTATAGCAATCACACAGAATCCAGTGTTGCATACTAGATGCAAACATGTGGATGTGAGACATCACTTCATAAGAGATCATGTTGAAAAGAAACATGTACAGATTGAGAAAATACACACTGAAGTTCAGAGAGCAGACATTCTCACTAAGGCATTACCAGAAGAAAGATTTAAGATGCTTTATGGAAAACTAGGACTTTTAAATCTTGAAGAAAGAACCAGATGAAGCTAAACCAGATCGAATTCAATATTCCAACAGGGAATCAAAACCAGACCATCATGGTCCAGATTGATAAAATACATATCACGTGAAATTCCAACAGGGAATTGACACCAGATCACTAAGTATATACCAATACAGAATGATCAAATTCCAACTGGGAATTATTAAAAGAGTCAACCAGATCGATGGTTCTCACTATGAAAGAGATCGACCTTGACCAGATCACTTAATGCCACGTGGATATTAAAATAATATCAATTATCCCATTACTTGGTTAAGGGGGAAAAGTCAACTATATACGGCGACTAATTATATCGTATATCAAATTTCTAACACTTGATATCAAATCTTTTATTTTTTTGATGATTGATACTATGTTAGGGAACTGTGACCAAAAGGATATTTACCAAACCAAGAAAAAGGAAGCTTTCCAACCGCGCTAAAAAACCACGCGCCATCTCTTAATACCACGATCAAAGGCGCGTACATCATTCGATAAATAGAGGCGGTGACAAACAGTAACCCTAGAACATGGAAAGGCGGGAAAAGCTATAAAAGGGAAGTTTACTAATTCTTTATTACCTTTCTTATCTCTATTCTCTTATATAAAATTGATAAGTCGTTTCATATATCACTCACACTTATATTTCTCGAAACACTTAGCAAATTTCTCTCTTCCAAAATTCTCTCTTCCTTCGTAAAATTCTAGCAAAAATGGCTCCCAAATCATCTGTTTTTCTCGAGCAAGCAAGTTTTCTGAAACCTTACATTCACCAAGACCTTTTCGCCATTCTTGACACCTTCGGGTTTCATAAACTAGACAAGGCATTTGACCTTGTTCGCCAATGCAAAGGTTTCTCGTTTATATTTTCTTTTGCTGTTGTTTTTGTTTGTCCTATATTATCTTTTAAACCTGTTTTTGACAAATTGCTTTTATTCATTTACATATATATTTACTTGTGATTACTGTGATATCGATTGCTAGCTTGCATAAACCGCTTTGTGGCACTTAATACTTCACTGATGGAAGGATAGTGCTCACATATATTCTACTGTGTTTCCTGTAGGTTTCTACAATATTATCACTTCACATCCAGTGCACTTCCTACCTAAGGATGTTGCTGCTTTCTACCTCTCATGGCAGGGAGAGAGGGGTGGAGATGAGGCAACCATTAGAGTTAGTAAAGGGAATATTGTCAGCAACACCCCTTACAACGTCATTAATATCATCAACGATGTTTATAAGTTGAAGGATGAAGGTGCAGACCTTGGGGAAATTACTGCAGAACAGCTGCAAGAGGCTGTGGAGATAGTGATGATAATACCCATCCAGTACACCAACAGGATGTTCACACGTGCTCTTCTCGCGCCAGAATTCAGAATTTTATTTGAATTTGTACAGGGAATTTTTCTCAATCACAATGGATCCTACGACCAGGTCACCCCTGAAAAGTTCAGGATCCTAGCAGCAGTGGTTCTCAACCTGCCAGTGAACTGGAGCAGGATTTTGTTTGATCTCTTGGCAAAGGAGGCCAAGATGATCTTGTTTGTGAAAGGTGGTTCACCCGGCATTGAGGTGAAAAGAAGCAGCTTAAGACATTCAACAAAAATCAGTCATATGCTAGAGTCCTTCCCTCACCACCAGTGGGATACTGCTGTTGAATTCAACACCAGACAGCACTTCCCCAAGGACCAGCATCAGATAGAAATGTCAATGGGCATTTCAGCAAATCTGATTGCTCGGGTGAAAGACTCTGTAGTCTTTAATGCATTGATGGAGATGGGCAACTCGAATCCCATCTGGATTCCTCCACCAGGTCAAGCAGATCGATCTACAAAATCAAAAATCACAAAGGAGAAACCTATCGAAAGGACACCCACCAAGAGAACTACCAGAAGATCGAGCTCGATTGAGACAGACACCTCTACAGCAGCTCAGCAACCCAAACCCAAACGCAAAAGGCTGCAGAAACTCGCTGAAGCAGCACAAAACCCAGAACTTATACCATAATCTGTCATCCCTCAACAGGAGGTTGAGGAGGAGGAAATAATGATGGGTCGACCACCAGAGAATGTGGCCCCCATTTCATCTTTGAACCCAGATCACTCTCCCGCACATTCAACCAGCCCATCATCTGCTGAACACCTAGAGCAGATAGATGAGGAGGCTGAGGAAGACGAAGAATGCACTGATGAAGAGGAGGAGCTCAAGACGGAAGAAACGGTGGTAAGAATGCTGGAGACAGATGCAGATCACTCTGTCCTCAGAACTTTCCCGGGGCTACAGCTCACCCCATAAACCTATGCTGCAGCCAAACGTTTAAAATTCCTTCTGCTTGTGAAAGACAAGGAATTTTATGTTCTGGATGCCTTGCTCCGCACCAGATCGATTCATGCACTAAAAATCGAAGAAGCCACTCTGCTCAAGATTTTCACTGCCTCCTCAATCTCTGAGTTAAGAGAGACCTACCAGCCAGACATTCTTGGAATGGCAAAATTCAAGGCTGAGGAACTCCAGATCGACCTGCGATCTGTTTATGAGAAAGCCAATATGCTGGACTTTTATAACAGCATTGAGGAAGAGATTTTCGATGAAGAGGTTATGGAAGAAGCAGTTGAAGCAGCTCAAGCTGATACTCACCAACAGGGTGACGCTATCCCAGCAACTGAGATAGATCAGCCAATGGCTGAAAGTGAAAAGCAGGCCACTGCACCTACTGAGGGGGAACAAGTCACACCTTCTGAAATCCCCAATGCAGTGAGCAGCCAAGCAGAGGATGCGCTTTTTGGACAAAATGTCGGAGGGGAACTCACAAACGACATTTACACTCCTGCTGCTGCAGATGCACTTGGTGTCTATGTGCAGACATATACCTTAGAAGACATACTGATGGATCAACATCAATCACTGTCCCACACGCAAATCAAAGACCTCATTTCTATGAAAGTAGACCAGTACATGTATGGGACGCTCTCCACAGTCCAAGATGAAGCCACCCGTATACTTACAGAATTCAACAATCACTTGAAGACTCACGTCGATCAAGTTGATTCTGACCTAAGAAAAATCTGACGGCTGAAGATAGAAGAAATCAGCAAGAAAATGGACGATGATTGCGCTGCTGACGAAGAACGAAAAGCACAGATCGATCAAAGTCTGTCTACAACTGAGCTCAAGGTGAAAGAAATCTACAAGATCATCACTGCTTTTGCAGAAAAAGAGAAGGACATGGTACATACCATCGTCAAAGAACAGACAGATGGTCTATCAGCTGATATCGTGAAAGAGGCTAACACTTACACCAGATCACTGCTTAGGCAATTTGAAGCTAATGGGAAAGACTTTGTGGCAAGAAAGCTAAGCGATCTGGGCTACCCAACTAAACTCATGATCGATACATTCTTTGACGAGATTGGGATTATAAAGGAAGAACAGGAGGCACATTCTACCAACCTGGCCTCCACAACAAAAACTCTCCAAAAGCAGATCGATGACTCAAATCTCAATATCACATCCCTGCTTACACAGAAAGTGGACACAGACAAAGAGCTCAAGGCCATGAAGGGGGAAGGATTAGTGAAAGGGGCACTCAATCAATATGTTGGTTGATGATGTCGAAAAGGGGGAAGGATTAGCGAAAGGGAAGAAAACAGCAGCTGTTACAAAAGAGAAAGGAAAGAAGATAGCTCAACTGGAGCAGCAGATCACATCACAACCAGCCCCAATCAGCTCTCCATCTGCTCACACTCAAAAGTCCAAATCATCTAGTAGATCGAGCCTAACCCAGAAAAAGAAGAAAAGAATTGGATTCAGTTGGCCAACTGCTCATCTCAGACCATCTGGACAGACCAACTGGGTTCCAGTTCACTTAAGAGAGGGTTGGGAAGGACTCAAAAATGCCTTCGCTCTGTGCAAATACTTTCTAAAGGAACCAGCATATATAGAAGGCACCCTAGATGAGGCATTCAACCGGTACCTAGACCTAAACGACGCCAGTGATCTGGTAGAAGAAATAAGGAAGGCTGCTGCCCAAGCAAACGTCCAGATTACTGCGCCCGAGAAAGAATACAGATCATGCCCCACCATTCCAGGGACTGATCTACCGGACAAAACTTTTCTGCTCACCTTCATCAACCAACTAGCAGAGAACAGAGGGTACAAGGTGGATGCAGAAGACCCGGACTACATAAGGAACAGAGAAGGGATTTATGAGAGTGTGCAGCTCATCTCAGACGAGACCAGAGCAAAAATGAAGAAGCTACAAGAAGAGAGAAGAAAAAGCAGATAGCTATAACCTTTTTATCTTTATGATCTGCATTTCTTATTCTCGTGATGATAATCTGTAAACTCTTATTGCCCTTATATATATATGAAATCTGTTTGAGTTTCTGATGACAACATTTTATTGTCCAGAACACATATAAAATATCCTAAAACGTTATAAACTTAATAACGTACGAACATCAATCTGGCTATCAGACCAGATCGCCTTTTAAGAGCTAATAGGACATTATTGTAAAGTGTGGTTTCGACATCATCAAAAAGGGGGAAATTGTTGGGAACCCTAAAGATATTTAGTTTTGATGATGGTCTTTCGAAACACACTTAGGTGTTTTATAGCTTAAACTGTTCTACGTGTAAAACAGATCACTAGAGATAAAGTGAATCCTGTTATGGAATAGATTAGGAGATGACTTGAAATATAAAGGAAAAATCCTATAGAAGTCAATCTCAACTTAGAATAGGATGAAAGTCAAGATTTCACGCCAAAGAAGAATCGATCTGCTATAACAGATAATGACCAGATCGATGACCAGATCGATGCCTACAGCGAGGAACCAGAACGATTGAGTCATCAACTCGCCTACTGACATCATCCTACACATCATATATTCTTGCCACGTCAAGATCAAAGTCCATCCAACTGGGATTGGAAAGAAGATCTTCGATTAACACATAGAAGGAAAGAGACCGTTAGCAATCTGCTTCCCATAATTTAAATATTGAGTCAACCTTTCCCATATGGCAAGAAAAGATATGATAGAAACCATTGATTGGCAATATACTATCTATCTCACGCCAATCAACAACGGCTAGAATTTTATATTCAATGGCTATATAGTTGAAGTTAGAGATCTGGAGAAAAAAAGTGAGAACACACGCGAACTATACTGTTGTCACTCTTTCAAGCAATCTGCTATCCAGACTTAGAGCTTCAACACTTTGTGATTCTACATCACACCAACCATCTCGATTCAAGTCTGTCTTATCGAGACAAAGGAGATCACCCTGCTAGCTAGTAGTTTTCTAGTGGTAACGTAGAGGTAATCTGTTGTAAAGGGACACGAACCTTAATTCATGCATAAGTATCTGTCTAGTTTTGATTGGTGCTTGTGACTCGTTCTCCACGAGTATAAAGAAGCAGAGTATCCTAGTAGTGGATAATCTGGTCTAGTTTTGACAGGATCATGGACGTAGGGATTTCCCGAACCACGTTAAATAACTGTGTGCTTTGCATTCCTGCACTTTATTTTCAGTTGTTTATTATTCTAACTCTCTGCACTTTCATCAATCTGCATCTCAATCAATCTTCTTAACATTCTGGATAATTACTAAGGTTTTCTATACAAGAGCAATCACTAACCCACCATTATTCCGCACTCACTCAACACTGAGAAAATAATAAGATCACTCTTATTATTAACTAAGTGTATTCACTAAGAGAGTAATCTGTTTGGACCAAGACTGCTATCGATCTGCATATCGATCTGTCAAGTCATCTACGAGCAATTTCTTACACAGAATAGCTTGAACTCTCCTATAACTTGTCAAGTAAACTGAAAAGTTTGTATTTGGTGTATTCCCCCCCCCCATACACCAAACCTTGCTCTTTCGGGACCAACAAGTGTCATTAATGATTTCTGAAATCAAGCTATGATTTGTAAATTTATTACACCCAAGTAAATAATTATTGGATATAATAACTAGATGAATTTCCGATTGAATATTTTGATCCTTAAATGAAAATAAATAAATTCTTATAGGTTAGATTAACCTTAATTATCATACTTTAAGTATGATCTATAATTTAATCAATTAATATAATTAAATTCTAGCTAAATAAATTAATTCTTGCTCCATTAGGATAAATAATTAGGCCACTTAAATTACATCTCAACCCATTTATTTGCAATGTGTTGACCCATGGAATAATTAAATTTCAGTCCAACACAATTTACACATTACATTATTAGCCCATTGGTATCCACACTTCTAGGCCCATTCCATTTAATTAATATTCGGCCCATCTGTATTATTTAGGTTTAACACATTTGTTCTTTATTCCTCAAACCAGTCTTTATAACAGAACCCAACCCATCTCTATATTCAATCTCGGTCCACAACCCGGTCCGGTTCCTGATTCTTCCATCCTAGACTTAAGTTGTAGAACCCTTCTCCCATTACTTTTCATTCGCCGCTCCTTAGCCGTGGCTGCCACTTCTGCTCCCACCGTCGTAACCTTAAGAGCAGCCACTGTCGCCTCCTCCTCCATAACAGCCACAACCCCTGCTTTCTTCCAGTCGACCCCAGCCTGGAGCCTCCCTATCTCCCTCTCGTCTGGAGCTTCGCCTGAAACCTCCAACGGTTAACCAGGGTTACTCTCTTTCATGCGCTCGATCTCCACCGGCACTGCACTCCTCACAATAACACTATCCATCTCCATTTGAGAATCCAGCCGTCGACTTCACAGCCGGCACCTCCTTCTGCCCGACGTCGTTGTTCCTTCCAAGGTAAGCTTATGTCTTTAAAATTTCTTATTTGCATATCTTTATTCCATTATTTGAATTAGTTCGATTTAGGGATTAGAGACAGAGCCCTCTTTTTCTCATTTGAATTCCCTTGCTCATTCATTATTGTATATCGTCTCTTTCTAAGGGAATGGTTGGGCTGGAGACGGGTGACGTTTGGTTGCGGTGGTGACTCTGTGTTAAGGAGGTGGGTTTGGCTCAAGTTGGAGGTGAGATGGTCAATTTGCAGACCTGGAGACGACTCATTAGCCTCAGCTAAGTTCTTTGTCCATTTCTCTCCTCTCTTTTATTGGGTGAAATTTCCTTGTTACAATTTGTTCTAATTGTACTTGATTGTCATCATAGTTTCAAGAAGAAGTATTTTCATTCTTATTTGTTAATGTAATCTTTTTGGTAAGTCTTATGAAGCATGTCCAAAGTCCAAATCTAACTTACAAATCTAAAATTATTTTTATGTTACGATGTTCTAAGTTTGGGCGAGGGGAAAATATCATTTAGAGGAATATGCTATTGATCATAAGAGTATTTAGAGAAACATTCTAGGTTTGAGTCTGAGTCTAAGGATAAATATAAACTCCATATGTAACTGAGTTCTAAAAGGTATACATGCATTACTAAAGATTTAGGTCTCGGTCCTTGTTTACCTGAAGAACACTTAGTATACTTGGCCTGAACTTGGGCAGATTTTCCTCTCCTCAGTTCCCCTTGAGCTCTGCTCGTGTGTTAACTGACTTGAAATTGGAAAGGGTATGACAATTTGTTTTCTAGAAGTCATAGAACTTTTAGCAGGGCTGGGAGTTAGTTTAACTTACATTAGGATTGGTTCTATGTTGCTTGTATTAGGGTTTGTATACCTCATAACATGATTTATGCTTAGACGATGTATCATACTTGTTTTCAGTTTCACTTTAATGAGAATAAATATTTCTATCATTGGTTTATTATTTATGATTAATATACATTGAATTACAAACAAGTCCATTTATTACAATTGTAGACTGTGTGATGGATCGATGATCACAGAAGGTAAAGATTGCGATATCATTTGATATGAGAGCTGACCTTAGCCCGCAGAACGATATCGGTATGTATAAGTTGATACACATGCTTCGCATATACATATTGAGAAGTTTCACAATGAGATAAGTTCTACGTGCTGATAGTTAGAACAAGGTCTCGGAAATTAGTTCATTTTCTTCATCTATGCTTGCGGATTTTTCGTAACCCTAAACAGTGATATCTTGGGCAATAGTGATTGGCTTACCTAGAAGTGCTCGATTGTCAGTTGTGCAAAATCGAATCTCAATTAACACGAATTTATTAAATCCGCGTGAGACGTTCAGAAAGGTTTAATGCATAAGAAACCCGACTGGTTGGAATTTATTCCGTATGTTATAATTAAGGTCTGAACCGAATCACTCACGAATAAGTATATTAATTAATTGTGAGTTGTCAACAAACTCAATTAATTAATGGACTTAGTAAATCTTAAACGCGGGAAATAATTAATGACGAGAGTGTTACATCCATAATTCGAATGGATCAAGATGAGTTCAATATTTATGCTATTATGGAGTCGATAAATGATTATAATAGAATTACACTGTATTACATTTCCATAGAGTAATTAATTTGAGGTTAAATTAATTTAAATTAATTAATTTAAGTCTAAGTTGGACCAAACAATTAATTAAATTTAATTGGACCCAAAAGTGACTTGAAAATTAATTTAATTAAATTATGGATTTGACCAAGTCAAAATTAATTTAATTATTCAAATTTGAATTTGAATAATAGATGGAAATTGAATGAGATTAAAGTGAGATTTTATAGTTCTATTATTGAGGATCTTATCCATTCACCTTAGAATCCCTAACCTAGCCTAACATATCTATAAAAAGAGATATAGAGGGGCTGAAGATTACCTCCCTTCTAGTCACAATTTTCGGCCACTTCAAGAGAATTTTATCTCTCTTATTTTCGAAAATTTAACAGTATTCAAATGCTAGATAGATAGATTCGCCCACACGATATTCTAGTAAATAGATTTGGAATAAGTTAGAAGTTTCCAAGGTTGGATCATGGGAGAACAAGAGAAGAATTCCATCGGTGTGGATTGTTGTTCCTGTTAACGATTCAAATCGTTTCTCCTCAAGCGGAGGAGTTGCGTAGGAGAACGTATAAATTTATTAATTTTGCATTTATATTCTTGTATGTGGTATTATTTGTATAACAAATAATTATTCATATGATTAATTAAAACTGCGGATCTTGCGTAATTATGAGCCCCTCGTACGGGTTCTATCATTTGGTATTAGAGCCGGTCAAAGGATTTTTTTTTATATGAATTGGATTTAATTCTTATTTATTTTCATGTGATCGTAATTTGATATTAGGATGTTAGATTTAATTTTAGCATTATATCTATGATATTACGTGACTTATATGATTTAATACCGCTTTTATTCATTTATTCGTTCTTCGGTGTCCGTTTTAAGGCTTTAATGTAATCACACGGGGTTTGACCGTGTTAGATTAGGATTATTCCATGTATTTCATATTTTATTATGTAATTGAGTGGGAGAAGAATTTACACAAAGAGAGAGGGAGAAACGGAGGCCGGAACAAGGCCACAACGTCGTCGTGGGACCCCTCGGCAGGCATGCACCATGAGGCGCACGACACAAATTGCTCGTAGGGAGTGCGCGCAGAGAAGGCACTGGGCAGGCGTGAGATGGAGCAGCGACACAGCGGCCGCTAGCCCAGCCTCAGTGCTTGCTAAGCGGGCTGGCTAGCGCGCGGAGCAGGCGTGGGCGCGGGAGCGTGTGGGAGCGGGCGAGTACGGGGCCAAGCGCTGTGGCGCAGGCGTATGAGGCAGCTAGCGCGCGAGGCGGGCGCCAGCGTCCGCTGGTGCGCCTCAGAGCATGCGCTGGGCCTCGGCAAAGGCATTGGCCTCGATCCCTTGGAATCCTCTCGGCAACCCTCCCTCGGTAGCCTTCAGCTGTGGACGGGGCGGGACCGGGGCTAGTCCAGCCGAACTCCGGAATTCAAATTTTTAATCTTTTGATTTTTTTGATGTCCGGTTTAAATTTAAAATTTGAATTGGAGTGAAGACAAAGAAGATTGAGGATTTGGAATTTAAATTCCTTAGTTCTAGGAATTTGTTAATTTTTATCCTATTTTGGATATTGATGTAATTATTTGCCTTATTATGTGTTTAATTGTTTTAATTTGGCTTTTATTTGCTATTTATTAGGGAGATCTTGTCTAAATTTATTTTCCATTTTTGGAGATCTTATCTAGATTTTAGACATGTCATAATATGTGATTATCCATGTTAAAACCTTTTTTAAATTAAAATGACTAAGAGATAGTTGTAATTGCATTTTATTAATTTAATTTGCTAGGATTACATATGGTCTCCATCAGACGGTCAATTTTGTGAAGTAACTTGTTTTGATTCCATGCGGGATCATATTTTACAAGTTCACGTGATAAGACTTCTCTAAGATGGTTGTAAGAATTTTATTGATGACAATATGACCCCTCTGCTGTGGGCTTATTAAAGTCAATTAATTTCTTTGGAAAAAGAATTTGAAGATTGTCCTTACTTAGGTGTAACTTGACAGTTATAGCAGCACTGCACGACCTCTGACTGTTAAGTTGCATGACCATGTAAAAACATTTTGAAATTGATTGTGTAATTGATCACACTGCGTGACTTGCATGATTGATATTAAACAGTTTGTGCAAAAACATGTTTTCTTTAAAGGTTTTGATATTTGCGCTTGAGCATGTATTTATGATAGGTTATTGATTTATTCTCAATTCTGTTAAGCATGACTTTCAATCCACTCGCTATGATTCTTGAAAAGAATCGCCTTGAGACGGATAATTATATACACTGGAAAAAGAATTTGAAGATTGTCCTTACTGCTGATGACGTAGACCACGATGTGTTACATTATGGCTTCCATAAATAACGCCTTGAAGCATCAGCAGGAAAGCATCAAGACATACGTTGATATCATGTTTAGTCTGAATGAGATGTTCGGTACACAAAGCAGATTGGCCAAGCAAGTGGCCATTTGCAATATGATGAACGTCTTTATGGCAGAGGGATCATCGGTTCAGGACCATATCCTGAAGATGATAGGCTATTTGAGCTAGATCGAGACTCTCGATGGTAAAATCGACAAAGAGTCTCAAATTGATATCGTTCTACAAAGCTTAACGTTGAGCTTTGAGTCGTTCCGGGTCAACTACATTATGAATAAAAATGATTATATATTGACGGAACTGTTGGCTGAGCTGCAAATGGTGGAAGCTATTATGAAAGCCCAACCCAAGACTGCGTTCTTAGTATCGGCTCCGGCTTCTTCTAGCAACCCTAGAAAGGGTAAGGGCAAGAAGAAGGGAGTACCGAAGATTGCTAAGAAGAGGAAGACAACAGATGAGATTTCAAAGAAAAAGAAAGTAACTGGAAAATGTTTCAAGAGTGGTAAGAAAGGACAATGGAAACAAGACTGTCTGCTTCCCAAGAAGTCGATGAGCAATCAAGGTACGTCTACAACTTTGGTGGTAACATCATGTTATATGGCTAGTTCTGCCCATTCTTGGGTAGTAGATATAGGCTCTACTGACCATGTTTTTTGTGATTCGCAGACACTTCTGTGATCCAGACTACTTAGAGACGGAGAGATTTCCATCTCGTTGGTTGACGCTATGCGAGTGGCAATGGTTTTAGTGGGAGACGTAGAGTTGCAGTTTGCATCTACCGTATTAGTTTTATATGATGTTTTGCTAATACCTAGTTTTAGAAAGAACCTTGTTTCAGTTTCTAAACTTATTTTGGATGGATATTTTGTTTCTTTTGATGATTCAATTATTATCAAGAAAAGAGACTTGTTTATCTGTTCTGATACTATGATTAACAATTTGTATACTATATATGCCCAACCTAAACAACGTTTAACTTCAACTTTTAACTTATCGACTAAATCCAAGAAGAGAAAAGCTTCTTGTCTTTCGTCAAATGATACATATCTATGAACTTAAGACTTGAACATATTAACCTTTGGAGGATTCAAAAGTTAGTGGAACATGGGCCTTTGGATAAACTCCAAGTTGAGCCATACCCTATATGTGAATCCTGCTTGGAAGGTAAAATGACTAAGAGACCATTTAGGGTCAAAGGAAATAGAGCCCAAGGCGTGTTCGATATCATTCACTCTGACTTTTGTGGTCCAATGTCGACTCAGGTCAGAGGTGGCATGCAGTACTTCATCACTTTCATTGATGATTACTCAAAATACGGATATGTCAATTTGATGCACCACAAGTCAGAATCCTTTTAGAAATTTAAGGAATTCAGGGCACTTGTGGAGAATCGTCATGGAAAGACTATCAAGTGTCTGCGTTCTGATCGCGGAGGCGAATACCTTAGTGTTGAGGTTTTGAGACATTTATCGGATGCAGGGATTCAATCCCAGTTAACTGCACCGGGTACACCCCAACAAAATTGTGTAGCAGAGAGACTGAATAAAACTCTCATGGACATGGTGAGATCCATGATGAGTTATTCAGAGTTGCCTATTTTGTTTTTGGTATATGCCCTAGAGACAAAAATTTACACATTGAACTTGGTACAATCCAAGTCGGTCCCTAAGACACCCATTGAGTTGTGGACCGGACGCCAGCCCAGTCTAAGACATCTCAAGGTGTGGGGTTGTCCAACACACGTGCTAGAGAAGGACGCCGAAAAATTAGCACCTTGTACTGATTTGTGTCTTCTCGTGGGTCATAATAGAAAGACGAAAGGTGGGAGTTTTATAGTCTTAGGGATCGTAAGGTCGTGATTAGCACTCACGCTAGATTTCTATAAGAAGACTACGTGAACAACCACAAGTCAACGAGTGAAATAGTTCTCGAGGAAATGAGAACTATAGCTAATCAAAATTCACAAGAAACACAACGTGCAACAACACCAACTCAAACTCTTGTACCACCTGCAGTGGAGCCTCGTCGTAGTGGGATGGTTATTCATCAACCTGACCGATTTATTGGAGCAGGAGAGGCATCTGACTCAGTCCCTGGCCTGGATGAATCAGATCCCTGGAACTACAAAGATGCTGTACACGACAAGGACTATCACCTTTGGTTAAAGGCGATGGAGTCTAAGCTGCAATTCCTGGTAGACAAGGAAGTATATGAGCTAGTTGATATGCCCAATGGCTGCGAGGCCATATGGAGTAAATGGGTCTTCAAGCGGAAACGGTGACCTGACGGTAAAGTCGTAGTATTCAAAGCTACAATATTAGCAAAGGGCTATACTCAAAAGGAATGTATCAATTACGATGAGACCTTCTCACCAGTAGCCATGCTCAAGTCTATTCGTATACTCTTGTCAGTAGCAACATATATAATTGGGAAGTTTGGCAAATGGATGTCAAGACAACTTTCCTAAATGGAAGTCTTGAGTAGAATATCCATATGCAACAACCCGAGGCCTATGCAGTTCAAGGAAAGCAACACATGGTGTGGAAGCTTAAGAAGTCCATTTATGGGCTTAAGCAAGCCTCACGGTCATGAAACCTTTGCTTCGATCAAGTTATCAAGTCTTATGGATTTAATCAGTGTCCTGACGAGAGCTATGTGTTCAAGAAGTGTGAGGGTAAAGCAATTGTTTTCTTGGTGCTATACGTAGATGACATTCTATTGGTCGGAAGTGTCAAGACGATGTTGTCAGATGTTAGAGCATACCTGTATAGTCAATTTGATATGAAGGATATGGGTGACGAGGGACACATTCTAGGCATGAACGGGAAGACGTTTGAGAGGCATGTATATGGATTAGGGGTACGACGTGTTATAGACCTTCTTTAGGTATAAGTGGGAGAGTTATATGTCATGCGACACACATATTTGTATACTCTAAAACATGTTTGAGTATAAGTGGGAGATTGTTAAGGTTTGTATACCTCAAAGCATGCTTTATCCTTAGACGATGTATCAGACTTGTTTTCAATTGCACTTTAATGAGAATAAATGTTACTATAATTGGTTTATTGTTTATTATTGTTATATATTGAATTCCAAATAAGTCCATTTATTACAATTTTAGACTGTGTGGTGGATCGATGATCACGGAAGGTAACACAGTGGGCTCCTTTGTAATATAAAGTCACAGTCTAGACAGACTTAGACAGTCTAGTCTGTAAAGGCTGCGATATCATTTGATGCGATAGTTGACCTTAGTCACACCGAATAATGTCGGTATGTATAAGCGGATACACATGCTTTGCGTATACTTATTGAGAGGTTTCACAGTGACATAAGTTTTAACGTGCTGATACTTAGAATGTGGTCTTGGAAATTAATTCATTTTTTTATCTGTGATGATGACATTACTATAGGCGGTTGATTATACGCTGCTTTGATTCATCTACGCATGCGGGTTTTTCGTAACTCTAAATATTGATGTCGTGGGCGGTAGTGATTGGCTTAGCCAGAAGTGCTCGACTGTCAGTCGTACAAAATCGCGTCTTGGTGACACGAGATGATTAAATCCGTGTGAGGCGTTAAGAAAGGTTTATTACGTAAGCAACTCGACCGGTTGAGAATTTATTTAATATGTAATATTAAAGGTCTTTACCAGATCACTCACGAATAAATATATTAATTAATTATGAGTTGTCAGCAAACTCAATTAATTAATGGATTTACAAAATCTTAAATGTAGAAAATAATTAATGACAAAAGGGTTACGTCAGTAATTCGAATGAATCAATATGAGTTCAATATTTATCCTATAGTGGAGTCGATAAATTTATAATTGAATAATAGTTTATTGCATTTACATAGACTAATTAATTGGAGGACAAGTTAATATGATTTAATTAATTTATGTCTAAATGTTGGTCAATCAATTAATTACATTTAATTGGACCTAAAGGAGACATGGAAATTAATTTAATTAAATTATGGATTTTTCCAAACCCATATTAGTTTTAAATTTAATTCAAATTTGAATTTGAATTATAGTTGTAACTATAAGAGAAAAAGGTGGGGATATGGTTCTATTATTTGGGATCTATTTAATTCTCCTTAAAAGCTCTATTCTAGCCCACAATATCTATAAAATGAGCAAAATGAATGAGCTGATTTCTCTCACCATCACCAAAAATTGGCGTGCCCCCCCTTGAGATTCAATCTAACGTTTCGAAAATAGAGAGTGTTCTTAGCTCTAATTTTCGATCTTCTTTTCTCTTAAATTACTAAATAATATTGCCCACACGATATTCTAGTAAGTAGACCGGGAATAGGATAGAAGTTTCTAGGGTTGGATTCAATGGAGATTCTAGAAGGAGATTCAAATCGCTTTGGATTGCGGTTCGATAGCTAACGATTGGATAATATATTTATTTCTACATATTTATATTCTCCTATGTGTTTTAAGAATTAATTATTCATGTGATTAATTAAACATGTGGATCATGCGGTTTAGTGAGCCCCTCATATGGGTTCCATCATGCAGTACTTCATCACTTTCATTGATGATTACACGAAATAGGGATACGTCTATTTGATGCACCACAAGTCAAAATCCTTTCAGAAATCTAAGGAATTCAGGGCACTTGTGGAGAATCGTCATGGAAAGACTATCAAGTGTCTGCGTTCTGATCGCGGAGGAGAATACAACAGTGTTGAGTTTTTGAGCCACTTATCGGATGCAGGAATCAATCCCAGTTGACTGCACCGGGTAGACCTCAACAAAATGGTGTTGCAGAAAGATGAAATAGAACGCTTGGAGATGGTGAGATCTATGATGAGTTAAGCAGAGCTGCCTATTTCGTTTTGGGGATACGCCCTAGAGATGATAGTTTACACATTGAACTTGGGACCTTCCTACTCGGTCCCTAAGACACCGATTGAGTTGTGGACCGGGCACCAGCCCAGTCTAAGACATTTCAAGGTATGGGGTTGCCCAGCACATGTGCCTGAAAAGGATGCCAACAAACTGGCACCTCGTACTGACTTGTGTCTGCTCGTTGGCTATCTTAGAGAGACGAAAGAGTGGGAGTTTTATAGTCTTAGAGATCATAAGGTCGTGATTAGCTCTCACGCTCGATTTCTAATAGAAGACTATGTGAACAACCATAAGTCCATAAACGAGGTAGTTCTCGAGGAAATGAGAACTACAACTAATCCAAATTCACATGAAACACACTGACTACAAGCACCAACCTATACACTTGTACCACCTGCAGTGGAGCCTTGTCGTAGTCGGAGCGTTGTTCGTCAACCCGACCGATTCATTGGAGTAGGAGAGACATCTGACTCAGTCTAGATGAATCGAACCCTTGAAACTACAAATAGACAGTACATGACAAGGACTCTCACCTCTGGTTAGAGGAGATGGAGTCTGAACTGCAATCCATGGTAGACAAGGAAGTATACGAGCTAGTTGACCTGACCGATAGTTGTGAGGCCATAGGGAGTAAATGGATCTTCAAGTGGAAACGAGGACACAACGACAATGTCGTAGTTTTTATAGGTAATGATTTACCTCGATTATACATTCCAATACCTGCAGTAATCATTTCAATCTATATAGGATTTATCAAATCTTGTCAGATAAATAAAGTATATACTAAGATTAATTCGGTAATTATCAGAAATTGATATGAATTTTTGATTTTTCCCCTTGATTAAGGAATCTTTTATGGAAAATTAATTTCCACGTGGCATGGTTAATCTTGTTGTATCTTGACAAGTGATTTGGTATTTGAAGTGATCTGCATTCCTTCCTTTCAGTGAGCTGCTTTCTACTAATCTGTTTCTAGTAATCTGCATAGTGATCTGGTTCTAGTGAATTGTATCGAGTTAACTGCATATTCTGATGATCTGCATAGTGATCTAGATTTATTGATCTACTATCAATTTGTTTCTTTCATCCAAGCTTAGCAGTCCTAGTTTTCCTCATAGCAACTTGAACCTCTCTTCTGGTAATGCCTATGTAAGAATGTTAGCTCGCTGTATTTCTGTGTGTATTTTCTCGATCTGCACATGCTTTCTTTCCATATGATCTCTTATAAAGTGATGTCTCACATCCACATGTTTGAATCTTGTATGTAAGACTGGATTCTGAGTGATAGCAATGACACTTGAGCTGTCACAAGAATATATGTATCTCCTTCACATTGATCTCATAATCTTTGAGCTGCTGCTTAAGCCATAGTATCTACGCACAACAGCTTCTAGCGGCCATGTACTCTACTTCTGTTGTTGATGTAGCCACAGATGTCTGCTTCTTTGAGAACCACGAGATCTGCTTATTTACAAGAAATTGACAAGTTCCAGAGGTTGACTTTCTGTCTAGCTTACATCCCGCTAATCTGAATCAATGTAACCTGTTAGTTCAAAATTATCATCACACGGATACCATAGTCCTATGTGTGTTGTTCCTTTGAGATATCGTAATATCTTCTTGGTTGCTTCCATGTGTGATTCTTTGGGGTTGGCCTGGTATCTTGCACATGCTCCAACTACAAAACTAATGCCAGGTCGACTAGCAGTTAGATATAATAATGAGCCTATGATACCCCTATATTGAGTTATATTTTCTGGTTTCCCCCCTGGATCTGGATCAATCTTCCCATTTGTCTGCATTGGGATCTTAACAGGTTTGTTGTCTTTAACTCCAAACTTGGTGATCAGATCATGTATGTATTTTACTTAGTTTACAAATATACCATCAAGTAGCTGCTTAACCTGCATACCTTAAAAGAAATTCATTTCGCCCATCACGGACATTTGATACTTTTTCTTCATTAGTTCTGCAAATTTGTCACACAGATAGCTATATTGAGATCCAAAAATGATATTATCAACGTAGATTTGTACTAAAAGGATATGTTCTTTGACTTTGATGATGAATAGTGTCTTGTCAATTGAGCCTCGTCGAAAGCCTGACTCCAGCAGAAAGGTTGACAATTTCTCAAACCAATCTCTTGGAACTTACTTCAACCCATAAACTACCTTTGCCAATCTATAGACTTTCTCTTCTGGATCTTCTTCTTCAAATCCAGGTGGTTGTTCTACATAAACTTCTTCTTCTAGAAAGTCGTTTAAGAAGGCGTTCTTGACATCCATTTGATATACTTTAAATATTTTGTAAGCTGCATATGCCAAGAATAATCTAATGGCTTCCAATCTGGCAACTGGAGCAAGTGTCTTATCGAAGTCTATACCCTCTTGTTGACTGTATCTTTTGACAACTAACCTGGCTTTGTTCCTTACAACTTCACCATTTTCATATCGTTTGTTCTTGAATACCCATTTAACACCTATTAATCCTTGGTGTTTAGGTCGATCTACAAGATACCACATTTGGTTTCTCTTGAACTCATTAAACTTTTCTTGCATAACAACGATCCCATCTGCATCTTGTAGTGCTTCATATGCATCAGCTAGTTCAACATGAGATAGATAGCAACTCAAAAGTGCGCTCTCTCTATGCATCCTTCTAGTCCTCACACGATCTGATGGGTTCCCAACAATTTGTTCTGGTGGATGATGATCTTGGATCCATAAACTGCTTTAGCCAATCTGTAGACTTTTTAGTTTGGATTTCCTTCTCCAAATCCAAGTGGCTGCTCTACATAGACTTCTTCTTCCAGAATGCCATTTAAGAAAACACTCTTGTCCATCTGGTAAACTTTGAACCTCTTATAAGCTGTGTATGCCAAAAACAATCTGATTGCTTCCAATCTAGCAACTGGTGCAAATGTCTCATCAAAATCTATGCCTTCTTGTTGATCCTTTTGCAACTAATCTAGATTTGTTCCTTACAACTTCTCCATTCTCATCTCGCTTGTTCTTGAATACCCATTTAACACCTATTACTCCTTGGTGTTTAGGTTGGTCTACAAGATACCGCACTTGATTTCTCTTGAACTCATTAAGCTCTTCTTGCATAGCAACGATCCAATCTGCATCTTGTAGTGCTTCATATGCATCAGCAGGCTCAACATGAGAGAGATAGCAACTCAAAAGTGCACTCTCTCCATGCATTCTTCTAGTCCTCACACAATCTGATGGGTTCCCAACAATTTGTTATGGTGGATGATGATCTTAAATCCACTTTCTGCGCCTAGACATCTCTTCTTCTGATATCTCAGGTTCAGGTTCTTTTGTTGGTTCCTTGAATTCTGGGTGTGCTGTTGAGGTTGCTTGTAAAGGGTTTTCATCTTCTATCTCTTGGTTTATATTCGTGCTGTTATTGAATTCTCTAGAATCATCAGGTTGACTTTGAGCAGGTTCACTATCTTCTGCTTCCATAGGTTCACTATTTACTGGAACTGATCTGTCTTGATCAGGTTCAATGTGAGTTATTCCCCCTTGTTGTGTGATGGTTTCAGCTATAGGTTGAACATCTATTTTATCATCTTTAAGTGAATTCCAAATCAGAACATCTTCAAGTATTATTACTCCTGATCTGGTAGTGACCTGATTGTGAGCCTGTTCTTCACCTTTTTCCATGTATTCAAGAGTAGATTCATCAAAAAGAATATGAGGTGTTACCTCCACAACATGAGTTTTCCTATTGTAAACTCGATAGGTTTTTCTAACATCAGAATATCCTAAAAATATTTCAGGGTTAGCTTTGCTATCAAAAGTTTTCAATTGAGAATTCCCATTTTTATGAATGTAACATGTACAACCAAAAGTACAAAAATACTTAATCCTGGTTTTTCTGTTGTTCCAAATCTCATATGGAGTCTTTCCATGTCTGAGTGTAGATAACTGATTTGTTATGTGTGTAACATGTTGTGTAGATATCATCTGCCCAAAACTTCTTTGGCAGATTAGTCTCATTAAGCATGGTGCGTAATACTTCTTTAAGTGATCTGTTCTGCCTTTCAACAAATCCATTCTGTTGAGGTGTTCTTGCGGCAGATGTCTGATGAGTTATACCCATCTTGTTGCAATATGCTTTGATCTTCTGATTTAGAAACTCCATTCCATGATCTGTTCTGATAGTCATGATAGTGGTGTCCTTTTGTCGAGTGATCTTGTTGAAGAAATCAGGTAGCTTCTCCAATGTTTCCTTTTTCTTAAACAAAAAGATAACCCACGTAAATCTTGAATAATCATCAATAATGACCAATGTATACTTTCTACCGTTGATACTTAATGGCGTTACTGGGCCAAACAAGTTTAGATGTAGTAGTTCCAGTATTTTAGTAGATGAGTGAGCTGCTTTGCTGGCGAATGGTGACTTGGATTGCTTCTCAGCTTGACATGCTTCACATATATGATCTTTATCATACACTTGATATGGTAATCCTTCAACTAGCTCCTCTCTTGCAATCTTGTTGATAGATTTGAAATTCATATGGCTAAGTCATTGTACCACAACCAGCTTGTCTCAGAGATTGTCTTGGTAACTAAACATATCTCGATCTGGTTTGTCCATTGCACAATGTACAATTTGTCCTGCAATTTCCCATTAACAAGAATTTACTCTCCTTCTTGATCCTTCACAAAACAGTTGTTAGGATAAAAAAATCTAATTACCATTAAAAGAAAATTGACTAACAGAAAATAGATTATGGCTAAGAACTTCAACATAAGAGACATTTGAAATAGTAGTCTTGCCAATTTTAACATTACCATACCCCCTGGTATAACCTTTTGAGTTACAACCAAAGGTTACCTATGGTCCTTGTCTCTCTACATAGTCTGATAGTAGGTTATTGTCATAAGTCATATGCTTCGAACATTCACTATCAATAATTCAGATTGATCATTTTGCTACTTGACTCCTTATTGCATTTCTTCCATCCTGCAATTAGGTAGACTTAGCAACCTTTTCAATGATTGAATGCTTGGTTAGTAGAAAATGTTCCTTTTGGAACCCAAATCAACTTGGTGTTTGGAACACAGATATAACAGGTGATTTGTCTCCCTGAGTCATCTGTTCTCGAGATGGCTTTGTAGACAGATTTCTTTCAACATTTTCCATGCTGATCTTGTTCTTCTTTCTTGATGATTTTCTGGTAGGAGCCTTCTAGTTCTGGTTCCTATATGTTCTGATGTACTGAGCAAGTTTGCCTTTGATCTGGTATTTGTTGTCTTTCAACTAAAAGCTTGGTTGAACCTGATTTCCAGTGTAACCTAATCCAGTAGTTGATTTGGTCTTGTTCTGCATATCACAGATCATGTTGACTCTTTCACTGCTTTTGTTGATTTTTCTCATGTTGTCCCTTGCCTTCTGTAGTTTCTATTCTACTACTTCCTTTCTGATTATCAAGTCTTTGAGTTTTGAATTGAATGAGTAGATCTCTTCATCTTTTGTCTTGATCTTTTCTTCAAGATCGTTCACTTTTGCAGAAAACTTAGTGTTAGCTTCACTGAGTACCTCCTCAATACTTCATTCAGCTTGTCATTCTCTTTAATGACATCTTGAAACAACTTCTCCAAAATCGTGTAGCTCTTGAGCATTTCATTGATCTCTTCCCAAGAGACTTCAGCTTCATCTTCATTACAAGAATCATATACAAGTTTGTTAGATGAAGTAGAAACATGTGAGTTTACCTCATTCTGATCAAGTCCATTGTCAATTTTCATGTAGCATTCAACCTAATCTTCTTCTTGATCATGTGCATAGAATGCTTCATCATTCTCTGATGAGCTGTCTGTAAAATAACTTGAGTTGCTTGAGTCTTCTTCTGCTAGCATAACCTTATGTTGAGCTTTGAGTTTTCGATCTCTCTTCGCTCTTAACTCTTCTCTCTAACTCTTGGACAGGTCAGGGCAGTCTGTCTTGAAGTGATATGTTCTGCCACAACCATAGCAAGTATATTCAATAGAATTAGCAGATTTGTTAGAGCTTCTTACCTTAGGTTTGCTATCAAATCGATCTTGATCTCTACTCTTCTAGTACTTGTTCTTGTTTTCTTTGTAGAATCTACGATAGCTCCTTGATCTGGTCTTCATCTTATCCATTCTCTTCGCGATCATAGCAAATTATTTGAGCAATTTGTCATAAGAACTCTCCTCTGCTGCTACAGGTGCAACTGGTTCTTCTGCTACAATCTTGGCTTTGAAAGCTATCTCATTTTCTTTCTTGGAGCTGCTTTCACTCTTCTTTCTGGATGAGTGATCGGTCCATGGATTCTCTTCATGTCACATTCATGACCAGCTAAATGATCAAAAAATGCTTCAGTGGTGAGATTGTTGAAATCAACTCTCAGTGGTTGCATGGCTGCATATATCTCCCAGCTTGGTGGTAGTGCTCTGATGACTTTGTGATTCTTCTCTCTCTGGGTATTTTTGTCTTTCTTGAAAGCAGATAGCTCCAGCAAAATCTCTAGGAACCTGTTCTTCATTTGTTCAATGGTCTCTCCAGGTCTCATCTTGAAATCATCGAACTTGTTGCATGCCATCGACAGTTTGTTCTCGATCATTGCTTCTGATCCAAGGCTGAGTTCACGCAATGCTTCCCATATCTCTTTAGTTGTATCCAAATCTTGGATTTTGGCCAGATGGACTCCTTTGACTGTGCTGGAAATGATTCCTTTTGAAAAGTCATCCAGGTTTGCTTCACGTCGTTCTTCAGATGTATACGTTCTGGTATCTTTGAGCACGTTCTCTTTGACTACTCCAGTTGTAGTGATTCGAGTCTTTTCTTCATAGATCGTCAGTGGACCTTCTTCTATCACTTTTCACATCAGACAATGGTGAGCTTTCAACCAAGTTTTGATTATAAAACTCCATTCTCTGTATCTTTGGATAGAGAATTCTTCACAGGACATAAGATTCCATAATGAAAGATAGAATGCACGTGAATGAAAATAGGTTTTCCTAGATCTATTCAAGTTGACCACGCAGGTTTTAACCTTGTGAAACAGAAACAATGGTCTTTTGAACCACTGCTCTAATACTGCTTGTTGGTCCCGAAAGAACAAAGTTTGGTGTATGGGGGGGGGGATACACCAAATACAAACTTTTTCAGTTTATTTGACTATTTAGCTAAAGAGATTAAGCTTTCTCGAAAGGAGATTGCTAAGTTTGACAGACCAGATTGCTGACTAGGTTCACTACCAGGTCGACTTAGTGATCTGTTTAGACAGATTCTCTCTTGTGAGTTACGGTAACCAGATTGCAAGAGTGATCTTGTTATCCAACAAAGTGTAGTGTGCGGAATATGGTGTGTTGGTCCCGAAAGAGTAAGGTTTGGTGTATGGGGGGGGGGGAATACACCAAATACAAACTTTTTCAGTTTACTTGGTTGATTAATAGAGAGTTCAAGCTATTCTTAATCAAGAAGTTGCCTGACAGATGACTGACCAGATCAATAGACAGATCGATAGCAGGTCAATCCAAACAAATTGCTCTCTAGTGTAAATATTTAGACATTAATAAGAGTGATCTTATTACATTCTATGTAATGTGTGTGTGCGGAAATATGGTGGACTTAGTTGGTGCTCTTATATAGAAAACCTTAATGATTAACCAGATTGTTAAAGCAGGTTGATTGAGATGTAGTCTATATGGAAGAATAAGGAGTTAGGATAAATAAACAACTGAAAATAAATATGCAGAAAGGTAAATGACACAGTTGTTTAACGTGGTTCGGGAAATCCCTACGTCCACGGTCTGATCAAAACTAGATCAGATTATCCACTACTAGGATACTCTTCTTCTTTATACTCGTGGAGAACGAGTCACAAGTCTCAAACACAATCTGATTGAAACTTATGCACGAATGAGGGTCGTGTCCCTTTACAACAGATTACCTCTACATTACCACTAGAAAACTACTAGCTAGCAGGATGATCTCCTTTCTCTCGATAAGACAGACTTGAATCAAGGTTGGGTTGATGTGATTTAGAATCACGAACAGTTTGAAGTCTTGAGTCTGATGTTGAGATTGATTGCTTGAGAGTGTTTGATCGATGTAGCATCTATCTTCTCCAGACTTTGAACTCCAAATATATTTAGGCTTTTGAATTTGAAATTCTAGCCGTTTGTTGATTGGCGTGAGATTGATTGTAGATTGCCAATCAATGATTGTTGGTCCCGAAAGAGCAAGGTTTGGTGTATGGGGGGGGGGGAATACACCAAATACAAACTTTTCAGTTTACTTGACTAATTAGAGAAGGAGAGATTTAAGCTTTCTGTATTACAGATTGCTCAAAGTGTCAGACCAGATTGACAATCCAATCGATCTTGTTCTAACCAAGCAGAATCTCTCAAGTGAGTAACACAAAGCAGAGAGTAAGAGTAATCTTATTCTCTAACAGTGTATTGTGTGCGGAATAATGGTGGACTTAGTCGGTGCTCTTTGTTTAGAAAACCTTTTAAAACTTTACTGAATATTTAAGGATTGATTAAGAGTGTAGTTTGGATGAGTATGACAGATAGTGAATAAAATAACTGGAATATAAATTTAGAAAGTAAATAACGCAGTTATTTTACGTGGTTCGGGAAACCCCCTACGTCCACGGTCTAATCCAAACTGGATTAGATATCCACTACTAGGATACTCTTCTTATTTATACTCGCTGAGAACGAGCCACAAATTTCAATCACAACCTGGTTGAAACTTATGCACGAATAAGGGTCGTTTCCCTTTACAACTTACAGAAAACTACTGTAAACAGGATCTCTTCACGTTAATCCACTAGAGAACTACTAGCTAGCAAAGATCTCCTTCTTTTTCTCTCGATAAGACAGACTTGAATCGAGGTGTGATTATGATCACGAACAGCTTGGAACACGATCTGGTTGAAATCTTCTCTCAGTGAAAGCTTTGATGTTTGAGATGATTTCTGGGCAGAGTAGCTTCAGATGATAGATGAACTTATTCACGTAGTATTCTGCCAATCTTTGTTCCGAGCTTTTATAGGTGTAAAATTTTGAAATTCTAACCGTTGTGCTTGATTGATTTGAAGTAAATACGATTTCATCAATCAAGGATAGTGAATCCCCAGATTATCTCCTCTTGCCTTCTATTGGAGTTGACAAAATCTTTCAAGTATGGTGAGCAGATCGTTTGACAGATACTGCTTTCCTTTTTTCTTGTCTTGATTGATTCTCTTCCTTTTGAGGTACAAAAGGCTTGATTTAGACTTTTGGGATTCATTGATACTTCATCTGATTTCAGCATTTGAGTGTTGATCTGGTTGAACTTTCTGGTTGAGAGTTTCTGTTTCAACTTTCTGTCTGAGTTGATTTTCTTCAATTTTCTGGTTGAGACTCTCTGGATCAACTTTCTATCTGAGTTGATTTTCTTTAACTTTCTGGTTGAGACTCTTTGGATCAACTTTCTGTCTGAGTTGATTTCCTTTAACTTTCTGGTTGAGACTCTTTGGATCAACTTTCTGTCTGAGTTGATTTCCTTTAACTTTCTGATTGAGACTCTTTGGATCAACTTTTTGTCTGAGTTGATTTCCTTTAACTTTCTGATTGAGACTCTCTGGTTCAACTTTCTGTCTGAGTTGATTTGCATCAACTTTCTGTCGTTCTGAATATTGGGGTACCTGTCACATATAGACCAGATACAAGTAATACAGAACATGAATAATCCTAAGTGTGTTTTCGAGAGAACATCATCAAAACTTAAAATAATTTGTGGGGTTCCCAACAATTTCCCCCTTTTTGATGATGTCGAAACCACACTTAGACAGAATAAACAAAGTAACATAGAGCATGTTCTGGCAGATTGTTATATAAGTTGTATAACAATAAAAGACATAAAATGAAAGTTTCTGGACAATAAGTCTTTGTATTTAGAAAAGTTCATATCCACTGATATATAAATAGAGATAGGTACAAGTAGACAGTAGAAGTGACAGAGAGAGCAAAACAGAAAATAAAGAACAAGATCTATCTAAGAGAACCATCTGGCTGCTCTGCCTTTCTTCATCTTTTCTCTTTGTGCATCAGAAACCAGCTGTATGCTCTCGTAAATTCCATCTCTCACCCTGGCATAGTTTGGATCGTGGTTGTCGATCTTACTCCCTGGAATTGTTGGGCACAGCATAAACTCTTTCTCTGGAGCCTTGAGCTGGATTTTGGCATCAGATGCAGCTGTTCTGACCCTCTGTATAAGGCTCTGGTCACTGAAGTTTTCCAGGTATCAGATGAAGTCCTCATCTGGAGTTGATTCTGAGTATGTAGGCTCCTTCAAAAAATATATGTTCAAAATAAATCCTTGCTTGACCTTCTCCCAGTCATTTTGATCACCTTATGGAACCCATGCGTCAATAGGTGTCTATTTCTTTAAGGACAGGTTCCATGAGAAGGGTTTCTTCTTTCTCTTCTTCGATTGAGTAGTTGATTGAGAGGACTGCTGTTGTGAGCGTTTTGCAGATGAAGGCGAGGAGAAGGGTGTTTGGAAGGATTTCTCCTTGGCTTCCTGGGCAGCAATCTTCTTCTCCCTTTCTGCTTGTTCCTTATAGAATTGAGATCTGAACATGGGATCACAGGCTTGCTCCATGCTCACCCCGAACAACAGCAGTTCTGCTATCTGATCACCCTCATCAATTGGTTTCTTGCCTTTGTCACTGGGGGTCCGTTGTATATCAGAATCTTTTTCTGTGTGAGCTTGTTCTGTTCCAAGGAGGGTAGGGTCTGGTCTTGGTGGTGTGGTTGGCTTTTCTCTCACTGATTTTCCCATGTCAGCCACAGGGGTTTCTGCTTCGTCCCTAACCTCTTCTGTTTGGAAGGTCTTTCCTTTACTCATGCCCTTGCTGCCTTTTCCTCCTGAGATTTCCCCCTTTTCGACATCATCAAAGAGAGTCTTGATGAGTGTGCGAAGCGAGGTAATCTCCTCTGACATCTTCTCCATTCTCTCTTCAGCATCAGCTTTGAATCCAAGCAGTAAGTTGACTGTCTGGTCGGAGGCATCTAGTTTCTGCTCTAGTCTGCTATTCATTGTAGACAGTGTTTTGTCATACGTTTCTTGGAGCTCTTCGACAGCAGAGATGCGGGTTGTTTGCTACTCGAATTCTTCTGGGTTCGGATAGAGCATATCATTTAAAACATTTGTCTGATGTCTCTTCATTAGTTCCACAAATTTCTCCTTTTCAAAGATGGCCATATGAGTGTGAATGGATAGAGCAATGTCTTCCTTGAGTTCTGTAGAGAGCTGTGCAACCTTCTATCCGACTGCAGTATCAATGGTTGCTTGCTGTTTGGCCAGAAGGACAGCTACCAAAGTAGTTGTTTTCTCCGCTTTCTCTTCTACAGCATCTAGTCGGAGGTTGATTTTGGCTTGATCTGCTTCGTTAGCTAGACGATCATCGTCTATCTTCTTGTTGAGTTCTTTCTGGACCGTGCGAAGATTTCGTCGGATATCAGTATCCATGTTGTTGACGTAGTCCTTCTGGTGTTGGTTGAAGTCAGAAAGTATTTGGGTGGCCTTCTCTTGTAGAGTATTGCATGTTGCTGTCAGACAATCTTCGACTCGAAGAGTAATAAGATTGTCGAGCTGAAAATTGTTGAAAGGTCTGGTTTCTCTCTCCAGCAGTTCCTCCATTGTATAGAAGTTGACATGTTTTTTGAGTTTCTAGGCCACGCCAGGTGTGTACAGTTCATTGCTTGGTTCACCACCAATGTTCTGTCCCACCAGATCATCATCAACCGGGTCAAGATTGATGATTGGGACTTTCTTGGTAGTCTTCTTGGGCTGTTCAGGTCTATGTTCTGGCGTTGGTGGTTGTTGTTCTGTTTGAGCAGGTTCTGCTGTTTCCTCTGGTACACTCAAGAAGAAATCCATTTTACCAGACTGAGCACCAGGATAAGTTGTGGATATTCTTGAGCGCCAGGATAAGTTGTGGATATTCTTGTCTGACTTCTTTGACTGATGTGGCTTGAAGCAGACTGAGCAGAGTTGCTTCCTCTTCAAATCTTCGATGGTTCTGGTCTGGAGCAGCGCATCGAATATATAGTACTCGCTGTCCTTGACCAGCAAGTAGAATTTCACGCGCTTGGCTGCTCCCAGACTTTCTGGAAGAAGGTGAATGCCAGGGAACTCTTGCAGTATAGAATGTTTTGCTTCATTCTCCAGTAAATTTATGACACTTTCTGCTTGACGTTTCCTCTCTTCCTCCTCATCAACAGATTCTCCTTCCTCTTCATCCTCACTTATTCTTACCATTCTGTTCGGTGAGGGTGTGGGTGTTCTAGCAGGAGAAAAGTCTTTCTCCTGATGTGGGTTAAAGCTTGTTTTTGGTTCCACATCGGCCGCTGGAGCCTCTGTTTGTGGAGCCTCTGGAGGAACTATGTCAACCTGTGTCTCCTCCTCTCCCAGTTCTGCTGCTGTTTCTGGTGGTGGTGGAGACTCAACTTTCCTTAATCTGCGCTTCTTCTGTTTAGGCTGAGAGGCAGAAGTTTCTGTGTCAACAGAACTTCCCCTTTTAGCAGATGATCTGCGTGCTGTCATTTCTTTCATTGTTTTCGCCTTGGGAGCCTTGCCTTTCTGTTTTTCAGCACCTTTGGTGGGTGGCATCCATGTGGGATTAGAACATCCCATCTCCAGAAGTGCCACACGATGCACTTCATCAGTTATCTTGT
>JAPKLX010000371.1:0-46841 GCA_026898415.1 Leonotis leonurus | reverse complement strand
ATCTTTCAACTTTCTGGTTTAAATCTCTTTGATTCAACTTTCTGTTATAGTTGACATTCTTCAACTTTCTGTCTGAGACTTTCTGGTTTAACTTTCTGTTAAAGTTGTTTTGCTTCAGTTTTCTGTCTGAGACTTGTTTCAACTTTCTGGTACATAAAAACCAAATAGAAGTAATACAGAACATGAATAATACCAAGTGTGTTTTCGAGAGAACATCATCAAATCTTAAAATATCTGTGGGGTTCCCAACAGATGCTATGTCCCGTTTCATCCCATCCTACTAGAATTTCTTCTTTAGGTCTTGATACATCTTTGTACTTCCAAGGTGGGCGGTGTAGGGAGTATCATAGGCTTCACTCATGATTATCTCTTTAATCTTCGGATTTTGCGGAACACATAGTCTTCCCTTGAAGGTGATGGCGTTGTCGGCTTCCTCTCGATGGCCTGTAGTGTCATTTTTCCTCACCTTGAGCTTTATCTTCTCTAAAGTCTCATCTGTTCTTTGTGCCTCCAGAATTCTACTCCGTAAGTTGGGTTCGACTACTGGAGTGGCAAGAATTCCTTCTATGGTTTCGGGAGGAGGTAAAACTTCTAAGTTCATTTTGCTGAACTCCTTTATGAGTTCTTCATTCTGGGTGAGGAGGTAGGCAAGTTTTGAAGAGGTTTTACGACTCAAGGCGTCAGCCACTACATTAGCCTTGCCAGGGTGGTAGTTTATACCACAGTCGTAATCTTTTACCAGTTCTGGCCATCTCCTCTGCCTCATGTAGAGATCTTTCTATTCAAAAAAGTATTTGAGGCTTTTGTGGTCAGTGAAAATCTCGTACCGAACTCCGTAGAGGTGGTGTCTCCAGATTTCCAAGGCGTGCACTACGGCGGCTTACTCTAGATCATGGGTAAGGTAGTTAAGCTTGTGTGGCCTGAGCTTTCGGGATGCATAGTGTTGGGAAGTGGACTCCAGCACCTCCCGGAGGGGGGGTCCTCCGTGTATCGTACCCGAGAGAACTTATGGGAGTGCGGCCTACCTCAGTCAAAAAGGGCCTGCACTACCATTGTTGACGAGAGGTTAAATGAATTGATTAGTACTACTCATTCCAATATGGTGCATCATCTTTTCAGGTGACCCCTTAGTAGAAACTCCAAGGTTAAGCGTGCTTGACTTGGAGCAATACTATGATGGGTGACCTACTGGGAAGTGTTGGGAACCCCACAACTAAATTAAGTTTTGATGATGTTCCCTCGAAAACATACTTAGGCTCTCTCATGTTTCTGTATATTATTCTACCTGTTTTGTGTAACAGAGATCTAAAGATTTCAAACAGAAAGGTGTACCAGCAAGTCTCAGACAGAAAGCTGGAACAAGACAACTTTAACAGAAAGTTGAAACCAGCAAATCACTAAAACCAGAAAGGACATAACCAGAAGGTTTAAAGCAAAACAGAAAGAGCTGAACCAAATCTGTCAATGATGCTTTAAATTCCATCCATCGAGAATTGGAAAGAGAATCACTGATTGACACGAAGAAGGAAAGTAATCACAGATGATTTGCTTCCCATTCATAGAAGATTCAATCAACGACTCTACAAGGAAAGAAGAGATATGATTGATTGGCAATCCACAAATCAAATCACGCCAATCAACAACGGCTAGAATTTTAAAATTCAATGCCTATATAGTTGAAGTCAAAAATCTGGAAAGAGTAAGAGAGAACACACGCGAGCTATACTGTTGAAATATTCTCAAGCAATCAAGCTGCATTCCAGACTTAGAGCTTCAACACTCTGTGATTCAAACATCACACCAGCCACCTCGATTCAAGTCTGTCTTATCGAGAGAAGAATGAGATCTTTACTAGCTAGTAGTTTTCTAGTGGATTAACGTGAAGATAACCTGTTTACAGTAGTTTTCTGTAAGTTGTAAAGGGACACGACCCTTCATTTCGTGCATAAGTATCATTCTAGTTGTGATTGATACTTGTGACTCGTTCTCCACGAGTATAAAGAAGCAGAGTATCCTATTAGTGGATAATCTGGTCTAGTTTGGACCAGATCGTGGACGTAGGGATTTCCCGAACCACGTTAAACAACCGTGTGCTTTATATTTCTGCATATTTAATTACTATTGTTTATTATTCTAACCCTCTGCACTATCATCCATCTGCATCTCAATCAATCTCCTTAATCTATCTGATTAATTTCTTAAGGTTTTCTGAAACAAAGAGCAAACTTTAAACCACCATTATTCCGCACTCACTCTACACTCAGAAAATAATAAGATCACTCTTATTATTAACTAAGTGTTTTCACAAGAGAGTTACCTGTTTGGACTGAATCTGATATCGATCTGCATATCGATCTGCTTAGTCATTGCCGAGCAATTTCTTATACAGAATAGCTTCATCTCTCTTATAAATTGTCAAGTAAACTGAAAAGTTTGTATTTGGTGTATTCGCCCCCCCCCCCCATACACCAAACCTTGCTCTTTCGGGACCAACAAGTGGTATCAGAGCAGTGGTTCAAACTGACCATTGTTTTGTTTCACAAGGTTAATAACTGCGTGGTCTACTTGAATAGATCTAGAAAATCTTTTCATCATTTGCATCCTATCTGTCATTATGGAATCATCTGTTATCAGGGCATGCGAAGAATTCTCCATCCAAGGTTACAGAGAGTGGAGTTTCAGAATAAAGACGTGTCTCAAGGCTCATCACTGCCTTATGTGGAAGGTAATTGAAGAAGGACCATTAGCCATTACAGAAGAAACTACTCGTATCACAGAGACAGGAGCGGTTAAAGAATCAGTACTAAAGGATCCCAGAAAATATACCTCTGAACAAAGGAGAGAAGCAAATCTTGATGATTTTGCCAAAGGGATCATCTCCAGCACGGTCAAAGGCATACATCTGGCCAAAATCCAAGACTTGGATGCCAAAGAGATGTGGGAAGCCTTAAGAGACCTAGCACTAGGATCTGAAGTTATGATCGAGAACAAGCTCTCTCTAGCCTGCAATAAATATGACGAATTCAAAATGAAACCAGGCGAGACAATAGAACAGATGAAGATGAGATTCACTGGAATTCTCCTTGAGATATCTGCGTTCAAAAAGAACAAATATACTCAAAGGGAGAAGAACATGAAAGTTCTTAGAGCTCTTCCACCAAGCTGGGAGATCTATGCAGCCATGCAACCTCTAAGAGCAGACTTCAATGATCTGTCTACTGAAGCCTTATTTGATCATCTCGAAGGTCATGAGTGTGACATCCAAAGAATTCGAGGACCAGACCATCTGTCCAAAAAGGCAGAAAGCAGCTCGAAGAAGGACAAAGAGGTAGCCTTCAATGCGAAGAGCAAACTAGATGATCCTTCTGAGCCTGTTACTCCAGATGAAGAAAAAAGCCATGACAAACTCTTAAAAGAGTTCGCAATGATTGCCAAACGAATGGACAAGATGGAAACCAGATCGAAGAAATACAGACGCTTCTACAAAGATAACAAGAGAAACTTCAACAAGAAGTACGACAATGATCGAACCGATGACAAGGATGAGTCCAAGAAGCAGTTTTCTAAAAAGACCTCAAGTTCTACATATTACACTTGCTTTGAATGTGGCAGAACAGGTTACTTCAAAACAGATTGTCCTAATCTGTCCAGAAGTCAAAATGAAGAACTAAGAGCTAAAAGAGATCGAAAGCTTAGATATGAGCGCAAAGCCATGATAGCTGAACAGAACTCAAGCAGCTCGAGTCATTTCTCAGATAGCTCATCAGAAAATGATGAAGCTTTCATTGCTGACGATGAAGAAAGCTGGAATGAATGCTATGTGGGATTGGACAACGGGCTAGATGAAGTTGAGGTAAATTCATGTTACTCAAATTCCTCAGATAATGATAATGATCTTGAACAGGAAAGTGAAGATCAAGATGAATACTCTTGGGATGAAGTCAATGAGATGTTCAAAATTTATTCGAGCATCAAGAGACTATTCAAGGAAGTTGTTGAAGAGAATGACAAATTAAAGAAAGTTGGGCAGACTCTAAGCACAGCAAACACTAAATTTGCTGTCAAAGTAAACGATCTGGAAGAACAGATCAAGAGTAAAGACAGTGAGATTCACTCACTTAACTCTAAAGTTAAGGATCTGATTACAAGAAACAATGTTGCTGAAGAAAAGATCAAGAAAGGAAAAGAAATGATCTACAAGAGTGATGAGCGTGCCAAGTTGCTAATCAATCTGCAACAAAAGGGCACATCTGGATTAGGGTATCCAGGTCACTCAGAAAAATTCTCTGGAACCATAAACTTCGTACCAGAAAGGAAGAATATACCAGATCAAGTGAAAGACTTGAAAAACAAGAAAGGACTTCCTCAAAAGATGGTCATAAAGCAGACTGAAAACAAACAATACCATCAAACGAAGGGTCAACCAGCTTACTACACAAAATCAGATTATGTCAACAGGACATTACCAAACAAAAATGTCAACAGGACATTACCAAACAAAAATGTCAACAGGACAGCACCAGTTAAGAAGGGATTGAAGAATGATGGATTAGAGAGATATCATCCATCTGAAATCCACTCACTATCTAAAGTTGACAATGATGGAAACACTGTTACCTGCTATATTTCTGTTCCTAACCCTAGAATGTTCTGGATTCGAAAAGGAATCTTTGCTAATGATCAAGCACCCAAACATTGAAAGGATAGCTAAGTTTGATTAATTGCAGGATCAAAGAACTGCAAGGAGGAGTAAAGTTGCAAGAGGAGCAATCTGGATAATAGATAGTGGTTGTTCAAAACACATGACATGTGACAAGAACCTGTTATCAGATTACGTAGAAAAACCAGGACCCCAGGTCACTTTTGGATGTAATTCAAAAGGTTATACCAGAGGGTATGGGAACATGAAAGTTGGCAAGACCACTATCACTAATGTGTCATACCAGAGGTTATACTTGACTATTTACTTAGAGAGATTAAGCTTTCTGAAAATAGATTACTTAGTTGTGACAAACCAGATCGATCTTGTTCTGTCCAGACAGAAACTCTCTGGTGAATAACAATGAGCATAGATTAAGAGTAATCTTGTTCCCTAACAGAGCGTTGTGTGCGGAATATGGTGGACTTAGTCGGTACTCTTGTTTAGAAAACATTTGAAAATTAAACCAAATATTTAGCAGATTGATTAAGAATGCAGATTGAATGGATGTGTAGATTAGTGAATAAACAACTAAAATATAAAATAAAGAAAGTAAATAACATAGTTATTTTTAAGTGGTTTAGGAAACCCCCTACGTCCACGGTCCAATCCAAACTGGATTAGATATCCACTACTAGGATACTCTTCTTATTTATACTCGCTGAGAACGAGCCACAAGTTTTAAGCACAATCTGGTTGAAACTTATGCACGAAGTAAGGATCGTGTCCCTTTACAACTTACAGAAAACTATTATAACTGGATCTCTTAACGTTAATCTACTAAAAAGCTACTAGCTAGCGAATATCTCCTTCCTTCTTCCGGGTAAGACAGATTTGAATCGAGTTGATGTGATTTCGATCACGAACGGCTTAGAACACGATCTGGTGAGTAGAAACCTTCTCGAGTGTATGCTTCGAGGAGTGAGATGATTTCTGAGTAGAGTAACAACTTGTTTGATCGTAGATAGCAGTCTTGTACTCTTTCAGTCTTTGTTCCAAGCTTTTATAGGTGTAGAATTTGAAATTCTAACCGTTGGGCTTGATTGGTATGGAGTAAATGTGATTTATCAATCAAGGATAATGAATCCCTAAATAACTTCCTCTTGCCTTTGAAAAGTTTGACTGAATCTTCAATAAATATGGAAAACAGATCGTTGACAGGTACTACTTTCCTTCTTCACGTATGGTTTGATTCTCCTTCCATTTTTGATAGCTCGAACGATGTGGCAAATGAGTTTGGAATTCTTCATCAGTTAATCTGGTCAAAAACCATGATTGCCAATTAACTGATAAATGATCTGATATCATCTGGTTCAACTCTTAACATCGATCTGGTCACACCAGATTGATATCGATCTAGTCTTCAGAATATATGCTCCAAAGCATGGTAGAATCTTCTGTGAGAGATCTGACAGTAACAAATCGAGTGACCATCTGATAGATCATCTGCTTGCTTCAATCTGCTGTTGATTTGGTCTACGAACTAAAGAAAGTCAGAGTGAATTCTATAGGATGAAATCATTTACATGTTAAGTCTTTTTCTAATCTGAACTAAGATCATGTTCTCTATCAGATTCACTTTATATTGCAGTGATCTGGTACATTTAGAACAGATAAGATCTAGCAAGCAAGAATGAACTCTAAGTGTGTTTCGAGAGAGCATCATCAAAACTAAAATATTTTCCCAATAATTTCCCCATTTTTGATTATGTCGAAACCACACTCTACAATATAACCCTAAGTAAAGCGTTTTACGAGTGATCTGGTTTTATGTAACCAGAAGGATTAACATATTGTTATTAATTCATATAACAATTAAATGTAATAAGTATTTTTGGACAATGAGATTTTGTCTTCAAAAAATCCACATGTATTGTTGGGAACCCTACGAATTTATTTGTGTTTTGATGATGTTTATGGAAACAACACTTAGTCATTTTTATGATCTCAAAAAATCAGGTAGTCATTTAACGATCTATATTATTCTTCTAAAAGCCTTCCTGGACACAATGATTACTAAGATAACAAGTATTTTCTAAATTGTATAGACAACGAGACTTTTATTGAGAAAATCGTTTTAGTAAAAAAAAAATAACGACCTGCCTCTCATTCCTACAGCTCGCTGTCTTCATTACTTGTTCTAGTTTTTTATATCTATAATTTATTTTTACAGATCACAAATGTAAAAGTGGTTTGAAGTTTCAAACTTACTTATAAACGATCTGTATTTTCTAGACTTTAGAAACAGCTACCATGTAAAAGGAATAGCTGGCTAAGTTAACTATCTGTCCTTATTATCAAGCTGTAACTAGGATAGAATACTTTTATACTTGGAAAACATTACAAGAGGATGATCAGCTAGAATTAAGATTTCTAGCAGCTCGCTGACGAGATAAGCAACAGGTCGTTTTTATCAAAAACGACCTACTCATCAATTTGAATTAAGATTTCTAGCAGCTCACTGACGAGATAAGCAACAAGCCATTTTTATCAAAATTGACCTGCTCATCAATTTCATTCCTCTACCTCCAAATATGAAGTTTTCTACATAAAGTCATGTTATTTGGGAACCAAACCAATTAACTTATGGACGAACAACTTGATGTACAGTGACCTATTATTCTATCAAGAACGAGTTGCTCCTCACTGCAACTATGGTGGACTGCCGACATACCTAAATTTGTCACAAGTCAACCACTTGGTGTATTGTCACATCAACAACATACTTTAAGGAATGGAGTACGAGAATATCAATTTGCAGTACGGTGAATCATTTCCAGTATGGCAATACACTGAGAAATCGCATGAAAGGTGGAACAAGAATCTCATTTGGCAGCCCGTGTATCAACAACAATGCCATGCATTTAGTGCAGCCATTAATGCGAAGAGTAAGGACTTCTTCTTCTCCAACGGATAGTTCCTGCAATGGTCCTATATATATACCACCTTAACCTCCAGAAAGAAGTACGAGAATTCAAGATATTATACTATCATTACTCTGCTAAAATCTTCAAGTTCACAACGTTCAAAAATACTTTCATCCATCTAAGAATTCTCTGTACTGTTTACTGTTGTTGAAGGTTTACTTTCTGGAAATCTGTTTTTACAAAACCCAAAGTTAGGATCTAGATTTGATCCAGTTGTATCATAGATTGTAGTTTTCAATCTTAGGAAGAAGATTTGTAATCACAAGAAATTATCTAGGTTTGATAATTCTTGTAGCTCGTACTCAACGAGTAAAAATAAAGGAGAAGATTAGTGGATTTTCGATCTAGATTTGATCGAGCGTGGACGTAGGGAAAGTTTATCCCGAACCACGTTAACTACTTGCGTTCTTTAATTCTGATTTACTTCTTTATCATCTTCTTCATACTCTTGCATTCAAAACTGGTTTGATAATATCTACAAGTAAGAAAACATTTTTCACATTAAAAAGAGCATTAACCACCAAATTCCGCACACAACTTTAATCAAGTTTAATTTGCATTTGTTGTTCTTGATTATTATTTTCCATGCATAAGGTGTTATTTGAGTATGATTGAATCTTCCTGATAAGAAGTTTTATTTTACTACTCTAAGCTATCTTATCTATTAAGTGTGCTTAAACCTTATACTTAATCTTAAAACAAGAAAACCGGAAAAAGTTTAATATTGGTGTATTCCCCCCCTCCATACACGAATCTTGCTCTTTCGGGACCAACAAGTGGTATCAGAGCAGTGGTCCATTTTGACCATTGTTTCTGTTTCACAAGAGCTAATCTCTGTGTGGTCATCTTGGATAGATCTTGAAAACGTTTTCACAGCCTATAGCACTTGTATTAAACTAATCATCTACTTGAAAGTTATGGAAGGAGAGATGATACGTGCGTGTGAGGATTTTTCCATCGCAGGGTATGATGGCTGGAGCTTCAAAATCGAGATGTGTTTACGTGCTCAACACATCAAAATGTGGAAGGTCATTACTGATGGGCCCATCAAAATAATGAACAAAGGAAGCGCTGAGATAAAAGATGGAACTGGTCCAACTCCTTCGATAATCATAGTTGAGAAGGAGAAGACAATTGATGAATACACTGCAGAAGAAAGAAAAGAAGCTGGACTTGATGACTTTGCCAAAGGACTAATTTCAAGCATAGTAAGAGGCATATACTTGGCCAAAATCAGACATCTCCAAACAGCCAAAGAGATGTGGGATGTGCTCAAGGAAATCAACATTGGATCAGACATCATTCAAGAAAACAAGCTGTCTATCGCTTGTAACAAATTTGAAGAGTTCAAAATGAAGTCTGGAGAGACAATAGCTCAAATGATGAACAAGTTCACGGAAGTTCAGATAGAGATAGCTATGATTGAGAAAAATAAGTATTCTCAACGGGAGAAAAACTTGAAAGTAATTCGAGGTCTACCTGCTACTTGGGAAATTTACTCAACCATGCATCCCATGATGCCAGAGTTCAACTCTCTTAACACTGACTCTTTATTTGACTTACTTACTGAAAATGAGTACGAGATCAATCGTATTCACGGTTTATCTAATTCCTCCTCTAGCAAACCATCTTCTGCAGGAAACCACGATAAAGAAACTGCCTTCAAAGCAAAGACGAAAGACAAAGAAGCTACCAAACAAACTCCCACTGTTGTTGTCAAAAAATCATCAAGCTCTGACGATGAGAACTACCCAACGAAAAACTATTTCGAGGAGTACTCTCTCATGGAAAAAAGATTCCAAAGAATGGAAGTGTGAGCCAATAGATACAAGAGGCTCTACAAAGAAAATAACAACAGAAGATTCAAAGGGAAAGATCGATCCGGTGATCGACTTGATCGAAGGAATGAGGTAAAATCAACCTCGTATGTTAAAGCTGAGCTATCCGAATATTCTTGCTTTAAGTGTGGCAGGAAGGGACATTTCAAGACTGATTGTCCTGACATATCAAAAGCGGAGAGAGATGAGCTTCGTGCCAAAAGAAACAAGAAGCTCAACGAGCAAATAAAAGCAATGCTAGCTGAAGAGCAATCATCTCAAAGCCACATGTCAGACAGCTCATCTGAAAATGATGAAGCCTTCATAGCTGATGAAGGTGAAGATGAATGGGATGACTGTCTCATGGGCCATGACAACAGACTTGACAGTCAATCACTTAATGCACAAAAAGGAAGATCGAATTCAACTCATCAACGACATGCAAAGAAGAGCTAGAAAAAAAATAGTGAATCTCAACAACAGCGTGAGACAGCCACAAGCTATTTTAATCAAGGAACAAGTCTACCATCAACAACAAGTCCAGCGACAACAGAAACAAACTACTCAAGGGATTGGATATCAGCAAAGAAACTCTTTTTCTATGTTAGTTGCTTCCCGTGAAGTTCCCTACTCAAAGGACTAATCAAACTGCTCAAAAGATCAATCAACAGCGAGCTCCTCCCTTGTTCAACCAAAGAAAACCACATGCTCCCTCCAAACCATCTGCTCCTAAGAAACCAACTGCACCTATTCAACCACCTGCCAAGAAGAAGCAAATAGTCTACATTGATTTCACTGGCAAAAAAATCAGACCATCACAGAATATCACTATTATTAGGCAAATTTGGATTCCAAAAGGAACTTTGTCTACTAACAAGACACCCTCAATCAGTAGGGTAGCTAAATAATTTTTTATTGCATGATCAGAGATCGATGAGAAGGAAGCACACAGCTCGGGGCACGGTGTGGATACTTGATATCGGATGTTCTAAACATATGACATGTAACAAAGACCTGTTAATCAACTACAAAGAGAGCACTGGACCAAATGTTACTTTTGGAGGAAATTCAAAAGGATACACAAAGGGTTCTGGCGATCTTCAAGTTGGCAACACTACTATTCTCAATGTATCATATGTTGAAGGGTTAAATCATAATATATTCTCGATTAGTCAATTTTGTGCTAATCACAAGAGAGTAGAATTTACAGCTAACAAGTGTCTTGTAAAGAACATGGAAGGAGAAGAAATTCTTCTTACCGGGATTTTACAGGACAGATTGTATATCGTACAATGGAATGACCAAACTGAAACCTGTCTAATAATAAACGATTGAGCCACTTAAATTTCAAATCAATCAACAAGCTGGTTAAACACAATCTGGTTGAAGGTCTACCTACTCAAATCTATGACAAAGACCATGTATGTGAAGCTTGTCAAGCTGGAAAACAAACAAGAGCATCATTTCCTACAAAGGCAGTTCACTCTACTTCAAGAATTTTGGAACTCCTACATCTAGATCTTTTTGGACCTGTATCTCCATTAAGTGTTAACGGTAGAAATTATACTCTTGTCATTATCGATGAGTTCTCTAGATTTACTTGGGTTGTTTTCATGTTCAAGGAAAAGGAAACTCTAGAGAAACTACCTGATCTACTCCACAAACTATCAAATCAAAAGGAGACATCCATCATCACCATTCGATCTGATCGTGGAACTGAATTCATAAATCATATTGTTGGGAACCCTAAAGTAATTTTGGTTTTGATGATGATATTTCGAAACACACTTAGTCCATTTTAGAGCTAAACTGTTCTACGTGTCAACCGATCACTACATATAAAGTGAAATCTGATAGAGAACAGATTAGGAGATGACTTAACATGTAAAGGAATTACTCCTATAGAAGTCATTTCTATGATAGTATAGGATGAAGGCCAAGATTTCTCGCCAAGAAGAAATCGATCTGTTGTGACAGACAACAACCAGATCGATGATCACAACGTATCACCAGATCGATAGAGTCATCAAACCACCAGATGACATCATCCTACACATCATATCCTCTTGCCACGTCAAGGTTGAAGTCCATCCAATAGGGTTTGGAAAGAGAATCCACGATTGACACAAGAAAGGAAAGTAACAGTTAGCGATCTGCTTTCCATACTTAGAGGATTGAGTCAATGTTTTTACAAGGCAAGAACAGATATGATGGATACCAGTAATTGGCAATCTACAATCAATATCACGCCAATCAACAACGGCTAGAATTTTAAATTCAAAGGCCTATATATTTGAATTTCAAGGTTTGGAGAAAGGGTGTGCGCTACATCTACAATCTACTCTCAAGCAATCATTCTTTGAACCAGACTAAGAGCTTCAAACAAACTCGTGATTCTACATCACACCAACCCAGCCTCGATTCAAGTCTGTCTTATCGAGAGAAAGGAGATCACCCTGCTACCTAGTAGACTTCTAGTGGTAACGTAGAGGTATCTGTTGTAAAGGGACACGACCCTTACTTCGTGCATAAGTATCATTCTAGCTTTGACTGGTACTTGTGACTCGTTCTCCACGAGTATAAAGAAGAAGAGTATCCTAGTAGTGGATAATCTGGTCTAGTTTTTGATCAGATCGTGGACGTAGGGATTTCCCGAACCACGTTAAACAACTGTGTCATTTATCTTTCTGCATTTTTTTTTCAGTTGTTTATTATTCTAACTCCCTGCACTACCATATAGTCTGCATCTCTAATCAATCTGCTTTAATCAATCTGGTTAATCTTTAAGGTTTTCTTTATAAGAGCACTCACTAAATCCACCATTTTTCCGCACACACAATACTTGAAAAATAATAAGATCACTCTTATTATTGTCTAAGTGTCTTCACTAGAGAGCAATCTGTTTGGACTGACCTGGTATCGATCTGCTGATCAATCTGGTTAGTCATCTGCCGAGCAATTTCTTATTTAAGAATAACTTGAACTCTCTAATAAACATCCAAGTAAAATGAAAAGTTTGTATTTGGTGTATTCTCCCCCATACACCAAACCTTGCTATTTCGGGACCAACACATATGATCGAAGAATACTGCTCAAAAATAGAAATTCAACATCAAATATCAGCAGCTCGAACACCACAATAAAAAGATTGTGGAAAGACGTAACAGATCGCTCAAAGAGGTTGCCCGAACTATGTTAAATGAAATCAACCTCCCAAAGAAGTTCTGGGCAGAAGCAGTCAACACGGCCTGCTACACTCAAAATCAATCTATCATTACGCGACGTCACGGGAAAACTCCATATGAGCTGTGGAATAACAGGAAGCCTCGAATCTCATACTTTCGATCATTTGGATGTAAATGTTACATTCATAACTGTTGGGAAGTGGACTCCAGCACCTCCCTGAGGGGGGGTCCTCCGTGTATCGTACCCGAGAGAACTTATAGGTGTGCGGCCTGCCTCAGTCGAAAAGGGCCTGCACTACCATTGTTGACGAGAGGTTAAATGAATTGATTAGTACTACTCATACCAACATGGTGCATCATCTTTTCAGGTGACCTCTTAGTAGAAACTCCAAGGTTAAGCGTGCTTGACTTCGAGTAATACTATGATGGGTGACCTACTGGGAAGTGTCTTGGGTCAGCCTGTCATTGAGGACAAAGTAGGCTGGGAAAGAAAGTGTTGGTGTGTGGGGCCAGTACGTCAATTCTGATGGGCGCTCCCGATCCAACAATTTGTATCAGAGCCGGGGCTTCGGATGTGAAGAATCAAATCCGGCGGTGCCATCCCTAGGCAGGGAGTGCCTGAGGGAAGGGGTTGTTGGTGCTGAGGGGGGGCATCTAGGGGGAACAGATAAAGGGAGAATCCAACAATTGGTATCAGAGCCGGGGCTTCAGATGTGAAGAATCAAATCCAGTGGTGCCATCCCTAAGCAGGGAGTGCCTGAGGGAAGGGGTTGTTGGTGCTGAGGGGGGGCATCTAGGGGGAACAGATAAAGGGGGAACCTCACATGAAGAATGCTCACAACAATCTGTTGCTGAACAAAACATTCCTCAATCTGCTACACCTACAAATCAACAACCATTTATTCAAAATTTGGTAAATGAAGTATCAAGTAGTAATTTAAACATTGACAATCTCTTTGATGTCCCTATCACAGATCATCCCGAATTTGGGAATCCGCCTGATGAGATAGAAATCGAAGTATATGAGGAAGAAATGAAAAGGTGAAGAAAATGGGTAGATAGCCATCCATTTGATCTCATTGTTGCGAACCCAGCAGATAGAGTCAAAACTAGACGCATGCATGAAGAAAGTGCATTGTTAAGTTGCTATCTATCTCACACGAATTCAAGAGAAATGAAGTATGGTATCTGGTGGATCGACCTAGACATCAAGGTGTTATTGGAGTCAAATGGATATTCAAGAACAAGAGGGATGAAATAGGTGAAGTGGTAAGAAACAAAGTAAAGCTAGTTGCCAAAGGATATTGTCAAGAAGGGATTGACTTTGATGAAACTTTTGCACCTGTGGCACGCTAGAAGCTATCAGATTGTATCTTGCATACATAGCTTTCCAATGTTTCAAAGTATTCCAAATGGATGTAAAGAGTGCATTTCTAAATGGAATTCTAGAAGAAGAAGTCTACTTAGAACAACTACCTGGGTTTGAAGTTTAAGATGAAAACAAAGTGTATGGACTAAAACAAGCTCCTCGAGCTTGGTATGAGACATTGTCCACTTTCTTACTTCAATCAGGATTCAAACGAGGATCAGTTGATAAGACGCTTTTCACTATCAAAGTCCAAGACTATATCCTTTTAGTTCAAATCTATGTTGATGACATTATTTTTGGATCCAAATCTGAATTCTTTTGTAACAAATTTAGCAAACTGATGCAGGACAAATACAAGATGTCAATGATGGGAGATATGAATTTCTTCCTAGGCTTGCAAGTCAAACAATCTGCTAATGGGATCATAATCAATCCATCTAAATACATCAATGATCTCATCACAAAATTTGGAGTTAAAGACTGCAAACCAGTAAAAATTCCTATACAAATGAATGGACAAATTGGTCCTGATATACTTGGGAAGGCAGCTGATATAAAACAATATTGTGGTATTATCGGATCACATTTATATCTAACTGCAAGTCGGCCTGATATTACATTTGTTGTTGGTGTGTGCTAGGTATCAAGCTAGCCTAAGAGAATCTCACTTGGAAGCAGCCAAAAGAATTTTGCGTTATCTCAAAGGAACTATGGAGATAGGTTTATGGTATCCATGTGATGATAATTTTGAATTAACAGGTTACTCTTATTCTGACTATGCAGGTTGCAAGCTTGATAGAAAATCCACATCTGGAACTTGTCAATTTCTTGGAAGCAAGCTCATTTCATGGTTTTCTAAAAAGAAAACTTCGGTTGCAACCTCAACAACAAAAGTAGAGTACATGGCAGCAGGGAGTTGTACAACACAAATTTTGTGGCTCAAACAACAGCTAAAAGATTATGAAGTCTACATAGATGTTGTGCCAATATTTTGTGATAGCTCCTGCGCGATTGCCATCACACAAAATCTTGTCCTTCACACTCGCTGTGAACATGTGGATGTTCGTCATCACTTTTATTCGTGATCATGTTGAAAAGAAGAACATCAAGATTGAGAAAATTCATACGGATGTTCAACGAGCTGATATTCTCACAAAAGCGTTACCCGAAGACAGATTCAAAATGCTTTGTGGAAAATTAGGATTGATAAATTTTATCGAAATTGGTGCAAGTGTCGATAACAGTTAGCTGATGGTAAAAGGCCATCTGTTATCACACATCTTTAACTTTAGCTGCCTACTTTATTATTTATATATCTATTAGTACTGCTAAATAATTTGGAAAATTAGCATCTAGCTGATAAGTGGAATACAAATAGCAGATCGATCAAAGAAGAAAACGATTTGCTTATCTATCAACAACAGCAGGTCGATCTAAAATTCAAAACAATGATGACTCAGAAAAATCTTCTAGGATATTTATTAAGAAATAACATCGAGCTGCACAAAGTGGAAAACTGACAGCTAGCTGTCAAAATTGAGGATAGCAGATCGATCAAGCCACAAAACGATCTGCCAGGGCATTAATCAAGGGGGAATTTGAACTAGAATTATAAAATTCATTTATTTCTCTAACTCCTTTAGTATTTATGTCTCATGATTAATATCAAAATTCTATTTAATATTAGGTAATGAAAGCCTCAATGTCAGAAAAAGTAAAGGATAAAGTGAAGACCATTTAATGTCAGGCAATGATGTGATTTTTTTTGAAGACGCAATTTGATGGCGTGTGCACTTCAATCGATTTTGGGTGGCGAATGATTAAATCAGGGATTAATCTCAACTGTTACTTGTTATTACGTTTATATGATTTAATCTGGTTCATTCATTATTTGCATATATATATATATGTGGTAGTTTGACTGTTTCACTCAAACTCTCAAAATTCCCTCTCAGAAAAACCTAAAACCGCCATTGTTGTACACAAGCTTTCTTGCAAAACCCTCTCTTTTTTTTTACAAAACCACTCAAAACTTTATCAAAATGACTACATCTGAAGCCAGTTCTTCATCTTCTCATGCAACTCCGATTCTATTGACGGAGATGTTGCACATGATAGAGGTGAAATTGTCGCCGGAGCCACGCGTCGTACTTACACATCACGAGTTTCGTACCTTAGATGTGTTATTTAGTCAGATTGAGGCATGCACATGTTAAAACTCACAAAAGCGCGAACTAGGATTTAATGTCTATGAAAGCATGATTATGTAAACACTTCACATATATGATCTGTGTGTTTCATTTCCTAAAGATATGCTTAACACTCTCACTAATATTAATCACAGTGTTCATAATGATTATATAGCTTTCTTCGTGCATTGTAGTATTCCTATTTTTTTTAATTAGCGTAATCACTGGATTAAATATGTTTAATTATGTGTTTGTTACTATTTTTGTGCTTATTACGTCCTTACATAGAGTCTCGCTGGTCATTCTATATATCAGTGTTTAACAGCACGCTTCTACAAACACTTAACCAAAATTTGTTCTTATTTAGGGTTCCACAAGATTATCACTATGGAACCAGATTATTATCTTCCCTGAAAAATTGCTTTATTCTATTGCTCATGGATGGTGGATGAGCGAGAAGAATACACGGTGAAGATACCAGTTGGAAAAACAAAGGAAGATATCATTCGCACCACGGTGATAGAAATGATACTTCAAACCTATCACCTAGCTGATGAAGGAGACATTGTTGTTGAAGAAGTCACGGATGGCCAAATTCAACAAGCTCTTGATATAATGATTGCACAACCATTCACTTGGACTGGCAAGGCATTTAACAGGGGGTTAATGCTTCCCAGTTACCGACTCCTCCTCGACTACGTCCAAAGGGTGTTTCTTGGACACCAAGGCATGTATGACTCCGTTACATCGGGAAAGCTAAAAATAATGACGACAGTATTATTTAATCTCAAGGTGAATTGGGCTAGGTTGCTTCTCAAACTTATAGTGGATGAAGAACAGCAGATCGATATCCGCTAAGACAAGGATGGAAACTGCACCTGGATGAACATCAAGCGACCTCTTCACCTACCCACCAAACTTAGCACCATCATTGCTGGCTACTTTCAAAAGAACAAATGGCATAAATCTGTGGATTTTAGCAAAGACTGGATCTTGCCTAGGATAATGCATCAGATGGAGATGACCTTGAGGATAACATCTCAGATTTTCTTAAAAGTCACCGACGACAAAATCAAGCAAGCACTGATCAGGATGGGAAAATCGAATAAGGAATGGCTGATTCCAACCAAGAAGCCTGAAACCATTGGTGAGGCCGCTGCAGCACAAGTACATGAGGAAGTGGCTGCTGATCGACCTGTTAAAAGAAAAGAAACTGGTAATCCTAAACCAGTTGCTGCTTCTAAAAAGATGAGAAAGCCCAGTAAGAAGGTAACCAAGAAGGAAAAGAGCAAGCCCATTGCTCGCGATCTCGAGGAAGAATTGGATGCCACAATTGATCATGTTAGGGAGCTATCTGCTCAGAACATAAATGAAGCTAATGTAGAGATCGATGCTCATGAGCAGCCCGCTGCTGACATTGATGAAAGACTGAAAGGAGCTCAGTTAATTTTTCACCAACTACAAGAAAAGGCCACTGATGTGGTAGTCAAATCCATGTCGGGCATCAATCTGACTCCAGCCACTATTGAAATGGCTAAACGCTTCCAAACATACTTGGAAATTCGCGACTGCAAATTCTATATCCTGGAAGCAATTCTACTTCTGTTCTCCATCAACGAGCTAAAGTATGAGGAGAGCATTTTGCTTCAATACTTCTGTTACATTGAATGTTGATCTTGCTCCTTATTATGAAAAGGAACAAGACTTATATAACTTTGTTGTGGACTTACAGTTGGGTGATTTTGACAACATCTTCAATTTTGAAGACAAGACTCTGGAGAAGGAGAAATCACATGCCACAACATCTACCACACAGCCTGCTGTTGAGCCTAGAATGGAAGAACCAACTGCTATTATGGAGGAAGTAGTTGATATGAGTATATGTGAACCATCTGCCCAAGCAGAAGCTGCTGATGTTGGACCACTGGTGGATGCTGAGCAAGTTGATGAAATTTATACACAAGACACAACACCAGATGGTTTCACGCAGCACAATCTGGAGGAATTACTCACTGTATCTCTCGGGCCACAGATGCCTCCAGAACAGCTGAGTGAGCTCATTCATCTTCAAATCAACAATCGATCTACTGCAATCGCAAACTTCATGTTGGTCCCGAAAGAGCAAGGTTTGGTGTATGGGGGGGGGGAAATACACCAAATACAAACTTTTCAGTTTACTTGACAAGTTGTACGAGAGTTCAAGCTATTCTGTATAAGAAATTGCTCGATAGATGACTAGACAGATCGATGTGCAGATCGATAGCAGTTTTAGTCCAAACAGATTACTCTCTTAGTGAAAACACTTAGCTAATAATAAGAGTGATCTTATTACTTTCTGAGTGTTGAGTGAGTGCGGAATAATGGTGGATTAGTGATTGCTCTTGTTTAGAAAACCTTAGGAATTATCCAGATTGTTAAGGAGATTGATTGAGATGCAGATCGAATGATAGTGTGGAAGGTTAGAATAATAAACAACAGAAATTAAAAATGCAGGAATGTAAAGCACACAGTTGTTTAACGTGGTTCGAGAAAACCCTGCGTCCACGATCTGGTCAAAACTAGACTAGATTATCCACTACTGGGATACTCAGCTTCTTTATACTCGTGGAGAACGAGTCACAAGTTTCAAGTACAATCCTGATTGAAACTTATGCACGAATAAGGGTCGTGTCCCTTTACAACTTACAGAAAACTACTGTAAAATAGGATATCTTCACGTTAATCAACTAGAAAGCTACTAGCTAGCAAAGATCTCCTTCTTCTCTCGATAAGACAGACTTGAATCGAGGTTGGGTTGATGTGATTGCGATCACAAAACGGTTTGAAGCTTTTGTCTGACGTGAGATAGAATTTCTTGAGAATGTTTCTTCAATGTAGCGCTTGTAACACTTCAGACTTTAAAACTCCAAATATATATAGGCTTTGAATTTGAAATTCTAGCCGTTTATTGATTGGCGTGATTTGATTGAGGATGCCAATTAATGTTATTCATCATATCTCTTCTTTCCTTGTTGAGTCGTTGACTGAATCTTCTTATGTATGGAAGGCAGATCGATTGTGATTACTTTCCTTCATCATGTCAATCAGGGATTCTCCTTCCAATTCTCAATGGATGGACTTTAATACTGACGTGGTAAGTGGATATGATGAGTAGGACAATGTCTTCTGGTAGTTTTGATAGTTCTATCGATCTGTTGCCACTTCTGTCTGGTTTGTTCAACTCTTTCTGGTCTTAATGCCTTTCTGGTTGAACACTGGTTAAACGCTTTCTGGTTGAACAACTTTCAGTCAAAGTTGATATGTTTCAACCTTTCTGTTTCAGACTCTCTGGTTCAACTTTCTATTAAAGTTGATATGCTTCAGCTTTTTGTTTGAGACTTTCTGGTTCAACTTTCTGTTAAAGTCGATATGCTTCAGCTTTCTGTTTGAGACTTTCTGGTTCAACTTTCTGTTAAATATAAACCCACAAGTAGCACAGAATATGAAATAAATCTAAGTGAGTTTTCGAGAATACATCATCAAAACGTAAGATAGTTGTGGGGTTCCCAACACTTCATCTATTCTGCAGCAGAAAAAGCCTTGCGCACTGTTGAAAACAACTTCCAAATTGCTCATGAAAAATTATCCAGCGAGCTGCACAAGGACTTGGATAATGATCGGGATGTGTTTGACAAATTTAAGGAGGAAACCAACAGCAAGATAGCTACTTTACAAGAGGAGGTCAACTCATTCGATCAAAAGATGAATGTTTACGGAGGAAAAATGGTGGCAGAGGTTAAGAAGCACGTGGAGTAGCAGTACGAAGATATGGAGAAAACCACTATTCCTACTGTGGTAAAAACGAACTGCCTGCGTTACTTAAAAGAACTGTTGAAGACTGCATTACAAGAAGCTGATGTGGCTATAGGTGATGAGATTTTCAAAATCAACAAATCTATCACAGACATGAAAGTAGCACACAGCGAGCCGCCAGTTAATTTCAATTCACATCTCAAAGACGCATCAAAGCAATTCAATGAAGTCACTCGCAACATTTCCATATTTTTGCAATAGAAAGAAGATACCAAGATAAAATTTAAAGCAATTAATGACGAGCTTGCCTCCCTTCGACTCATCATCTCCAAGGATTTCCTTGATGATGTCGAAAAGGGGAAGGAAAAGACATTGTCCAGCCCGCTGCTCAAATCAAACAGAAGCCTGCTGCTAAGCCTGCTGCTAAGAAGAAGAAAATGACTGCAAAGTAGACCTCTGATGCCAGATTGCTACAACGTGAAAATGAAGAAAAACAAAGAAATATGGAAGAGGATGCACGCAGGGCAGCAGATAGAAAAGGAAAGAAGGTAGTAACGGTGGCTGATGAAGAAGAAGAAATGTTTTTGGCTGGATATAAGGCGGAGCAGATAGCTGATTCCGAATTTCGAAAACTATGGAGAGCAGAGAAGGAAAGGCAAGGGGAGATTGGGGCAAAATATGATGACAAAGAAGAAACCCCTGATGAAGATGTTGATGAGCCGTCAAATTCTATGTTTAAATTATTTGAAAAATTCCAGCTAACTGAGCCTTAGAATCTAACATGGCTTCACAGCAAGAAAGCATCCCAATGGAACAAGTTGGTCAAGGAATTCATCATGCAACACTACTATTTAATGGATCAAGATGTACAAGGAGGATCAGTTGACGATCTGTTAAGAGAATTCCTTAGCCAACATAAAAATCAAACATTCATTGAATATTTGCACAGGCAATCTGCCATGATGAATGTACCACTTACTGCTCCCAAGATAACTACACTTCTATATCCGAGGATACCAGGAACCATAGATGTAGATCACACTGCTGTTCTCAACGCAATCAATCGATCTGCCCAAATGATGAACTATCCCATTGACTTCAACAAGAAAGACTATCGAATGTTGTTCAATGGGATATATGCAAGCTTTGGTGTGCCTTTGGAGCTAAGGCAGAGGGAGATGGTTGAGAGAAGAAGAGCCCAACTAGCTGAGCAACAACGACGAAAATCTCAATCTGCGGAGAAAGAACAAAGCCAACCACATCCTCAACCATAAAGACATATTTCTTGACTTTTTGATTAAGACTTTATGTTTAGCAGCTAGCTGTCATATAATCAATCTATGTATCTGTAAGCTGCTCTATCAATAAAGTTTAAAATTATTAGTTTTGAAAAACAACCTGATGACAATATCTCTTTGTCCAGGCAATGTTTTATGCTTATCGTTTAAATTACACTTATGCATTCTAACTGCATCTATATTAAAATCCATTGTTTTCAACACTAAAGAAAATTATAAAGTGTGGTTTCGACATCATCAAAAAGGGAAAAATTGTTGGGAACCCCACGAATTTATTTGTGTTTTAATGATGTTTATCGAAATAACACTTAGTCATTTTTATGATCTCAGAAAACCAGGTAGTCACTGTTATCTTTTAAGGAAAGTCTTTAAAAGAAGTAGATCGTTTTTCATTTAACGATCTGTATTATTCGTCTAAAAGCCTTCCTGGACACAATGATTACTAAGATAACAAGTATTTTCTAAATTGTATAGACAACGAGTCTTTTATTGAGCAGATCATTTTAGTAAAAAAAATAACGACCTGCCTCTCATTCTTGCAGCTTGCTGTCTTCATTACTTGTTCTGGTTTTTGATATCTAGAATTTATTTTTACAGATCACAAATGTAAAAGTGGTTTGAAGTTTCAAACTTACTTATAAACGATCTGTATTTTCTGGACTTTAGAAACAGCTACCATGTAAAAGGAACAGCTGGGTAAGTTAACTATCTGTCCTTATTATCAAGCTGTAACTAGGATAAAATACGTTTATACTTGGAAGACATTACAAGAGGATGATCAGCTAGAATTAAGATTTCTAGCAGCTCGATGACGAGATAAGCAATAGGTCGTTTATATCAAAAACGACCTGCTCATCAATTTGAATTAAGATTTCTAGCAGCTCGCTGACGAGCTAAGCAACAGGTCATTTTTATCAAAATCAATCTCCTCATCAATTTCATTCATCTACCTCCAAATATGACGTGTTCTACATAAAGTCATGTTATTTGGGAACCAAACCAATTAACTTATGGAGGAACAACTTGATGTGCAGCGGCCTGTTATTCTATCAAGAACGAGCTGCTCCTCACTACAACTATGGTGGACTGCCGACATACTTAAATTTGTCACAAGTCAACCACTTGGTGTATTGTCACATCAACAGCATACTTTAATAAATGAAGTACGAGAATATCAATTTGTAGTACGATGAATCATTTCCAATATGGCAATACACTGGGAAATCGCGTGAAAGGTGGAACAAGACTCTCATTTGGCAGCGCGTGTATCAACAACACTGCAATGCATTTAATGCAGCCATTAATGCGAAGAGTAAGGACTTCTTCCTATCCAACGGATAGTTCGAGCAATAGTCCTATATATATACCACCTTCACCTCCAGAAAGAAGTACGAGAATTCAAGCTATTATACTATCATTACTCTACTAAAATCTTCTAGGTCACAATGTTCAAAAACACTTCCATCCATCTAAGAATTCTCTGTAGTGTTTACTGTTGTTGAAGTTTACTTTCTGGAAATCTGTTTTAACAAAACCCAAAGTTAGGATCTATATTTGATCCAGTTGTAATCATAGATTGTAGTTTTCAATCTTAGGAAGAAGATTTGTAATCACAAGAAATTATCTAGATTTGATAATTCTTGTGGCTCGTACTCAACGAGTAAAAATAAAGGAGAAGATTAGTGGATTTTTGATCTAGATTTGATCGAGCGTGGACGTAGGGAAAGTTTATCCCGAACCACGTTAACTACTTGCATTTTTAATTCTGATTTACTTCTTTATCATCTTCTACAAGTAAGCATTAAAAAGAGCATTAACCACCAAATTCCGCACACAACTTTAATCAAGTTTAATTTGCATTTGTTGTTCTTGATTATTATTTTTCCACGCATAAGGTGTTATTTGAGTATGATTGAATCTTCCTGATAAGAAGTTTTATTTTACTACTCTAAGCTATCTTATCTATTAAGTGTGCTTAAACCTTCTACTTAATCTTAAAACAAGAAAACTGGAAAAAGTTTAATATTGGTGTTTTCCGCCCCCCCCCCCCCCCAATACACCAATCTTGCTCTTTTGGGACCAAGACAATGTATATATATATATATATATATATCAATTGAGTACAGGTGGATCAAATGGAGTTATCAAAAATAAGAACAAGAAGTAGCAAATGAATGTAGAATAAAACAGTTAAGAAAATCATCTGGCCTCTCCTCCTTTCTTCATCTTTTCAAGCTGTGCATCAGAGACTACTTGAATACTTTCGTAAATTCCATCTCTCACTCTGGCATAGTTAGGGTCGTGATTGTCAATCTTGTATCCCTTTATCTTAGCCAGCTGATTGATGTAGTTCAGTATGTATGTCTTGTCGGGAATGTTGCTTCCTGGAATCATAGGGCATACCATGTACTCCTTTTCAGGTGCTTTCATTTGGATTTTAGCACTTGTGGTAGCTGATCTGATTCTCTGTATCAGGTCCTTGTCTCTAAAATTCTCCATGTGTCTGTTGAATTCTTCGTCTGGTGTAGACTCTGAGTATATAGGTTCTTTGAGAAAGTACCTATTCATTATAAACCCTTTCTTGAACAGCTCCCAGTCCATCTAGTCACTTTCTGGTACCCAGACATCCTTGGGTGTTTGCTTCTGCAGAGACAGGTTCCATGCAATAAAGAGCTTCTTTTTCTTCTTCTTTGATTATGTTGTAGATTGAGATGACTATTGCTGAGAACGTTCTGATGATGGCGGTGAGGAAAAGGTCGTCTGGTAAGACTTCTCTTTTGCTTCTTGTGCAGCTACATTCTTCTCACGCTCTGCCTGTTCTTTGTAGAATTGTGCCTGGAAGATAGGGTCACAAGCTTGTTCTCTGTTGACTCCAAACAGCAGCATCTCTGCTATCTAGTCTCCTTCATCAATAGGCTTCTTTCCTTTATCACGAGTAGCAGCAGCTTGTGGTTGGCGTTGTTGACTTTGTTCTGGTTCAACAATGGGGTCTGCCCATATGTACAATCGGTTTGGACATATGAATGATAGGGAGATGTAAGATGTGTGTATATCGTGATCATATGTGTATCGATGAACTTAGTAACGAGAAACATTAAATCTTAATTGAGTGACCCAATACGGTTGAGAATTGAGTCTAGGCTAAGTGTGAAATGAAGGTATGATTGGTGGTTTGGCTTACATTTTTATTATTGATATACATTGACACGTTGTGATTGAATTTTGCTTGAGGACAAGCAAATGATTAAGTGTGGGTGAGTTGTTTAGTATGTGTTTGTTGCATTTTTGTTCGTTGAATTGATGTGTCTAGGTCGTAGTTTTTTGTATTGTTTTTGGTTCGTTTTTACGCCGGTATGTGTTGTGTCATGTTGATGTAGGATGGAGTGGAAGAGGAGTTGATTGGAGCTTAAATGATGCCAGAAATGCCGAAGATTCTAAGCCGAGGAAACCGGATGGGATCTTGTTAGGAGTTACGGGCAAAAAACGAGAGGAGAAAGAACGCGAGAGCATGGCCACATGCGAAATTATTGTGCAATGAGCAATAATTTTGTTTTGGATCGTTCTCCTTCGTTACAACTCGGAATTTGGATCCGTCTATGGCCACCTATTCCTAACGAGACGAGCTTCAATTCTGTATTTTCCAGAATTTCGTATTTTACACATGCCAGCGATCGCTGGGAATTCCAGCGATCGTTGGGTTGCAGAATTTCAGAATTGCAGAGAGTGCACCCCAGCGGCCGCTGGGCGGTGGTTATCAGCGGGTTTTTAAGTGTTTTTCCAGGCCATTTGAATGAGAACATCCTATATCTCTCATATCTCTTCCTTAGAACTCGAATAGAACTCTCTTAGAAGTAGTTTTTACTTGTATTTCACCTTTGGATGATGGATTAAGGTGGAGTTCAACCCCTCAATCCAAGTTGTGTAATCGTAGTGAGTTTCGTTTATCAAATTCTTGCTTATGATCATATGAATGGATTGAGTAGCGTGAATCTTCACTATGATTGATTTCTTTTGGATTATTGATGCTTATGTTATTCCATGCTTGTTGATTGGATGGTGTTTATTAAATTGTATTGACTGATCACATAGGATAAGGTTGAGAAACGAACCTTGTGTCGGACCAATGTCCAATTAATTTCGGTTGTAATCAGAGACGTAATAACTGAACACATTTATTTGCTATCTTGAGTTGTTAATTGTGTGACTTAATGTGAAAGTCGTAGTCACGATCTAATTGTCAAATACGTAAGTTCGAGGTTAGATAGCTCTTAAGAGCTCTAGATGGCGAGTGAATGCATGGGTAGCTGTGGTATATGATGATTCGCGTGAATATCGATCCTAGAGCCTTAATTCCTGATTCCCGTTATTTATTTTGCTTGTTCGCCTTTACTTTTAGTTACTTCTATGATTTGAACTTGATAGAGTGTTTAGGTCCCTTTTTGTGTTTAAACTCTAGCACTTGAATTAGGAAGTCCTGCTAAGCTTTCCATCGAGATCCAACCGGGGTTAGCTTGCCACGTGCAATCGATCTCGTAATAATTTGGGAGAACCTAGATTGTACACAATTTAGGCTTACCAATTATTATCCTCTCGTTTGGCCTCTCGCTCGAGAGGCTGGCCAAGAGGTGAGTCTTGCATGTGGACCTTGATCATTTATCATCCCTTGGCTCGTTTCGTCTCTGTCTTCTTTGTCAACTCCTCACCTTGGTTGGTTTGGCCATAATGGTGTTTGTCAAATGTTATATATTTATTATGGAGTTTTAGGCAAATGATTTTTTTAATATTCAAATTGATGGAGAATATATTCACATTGATCTTCCTAATGTGCCCCAAATAAAAGATAATTTAGAAAAAATCTTAAGAGCTTTTTTTGCCGAATATAGGATAATTCCTTGTTATAATCTTTCATAAATGAAATTTATAGACATAGTATTGTACCTCTTCATATTAACTTGATTACATCTTTATAGGGAACTCATTTTGAGTCATAAAATTGAGCTCAAGTCTTATTATTATTTTTATTTTCACTTTACTTTGTTAACTACAAGTATTAGAATAGTTGTTTCGACACTCAAGCAAATTGTAATTTCCAAACAATGAATTGTATTTTTTTAATTTAAGATTATTGTAAAGTTCAATGACAATGTAATAATTTCAACATTATTAATGCAATCTACAAAATCCCATAAAGATCAAAATTACAACCCACATAAATTCCTAAACCAAAAAACAAAGAGTTTTAATTGGACCAAATGGGTGGTTTTTGAATCAGATCGAAACCGAGAATCTATGCTTACGGGTTAGTTAAGGTTCAGTCTCGGAAGAATTGTGAACCGACGATTTGCAGAAGGATCTTGGCAGGCCTTGAACCGTGAGCACGTCTATCAAACACCTCCATATGACGGAAAACGTAATTTAATCAATATATTATTGATTTTATTATTTTGTCACGACCGCACTCTACTAAGGGTAGTAAAGTCGGGGAAACCGAGACTGGGGAGAGATTAAGGATAGAGGAATAGAAATAGGGAAGTGGAGCAAGGACGAGCTGAGCAACAATATCATAATAAATCGAAGAATTCATCGTGCATGGTTAGCATAAAAGAACTTGAGCCTTAAACTCAATACAATATATCATGAAAGAAACTGAAGTCTTATGTTTAATACATGATGATCTCAAACTAGCAGCGGAAATGCATTTGGATCGAAATAAGTTCTACATGTATGAAGACACGTAGAACCCCTAGAGTGAACTGCAAAGAGACTGATGAAAAGCCCGAACGTAGCACCCATCCATCATCATCATTCAACCTGCACGTTTAGAAATACATGCAGGGCTGAGTACAAAAGTACTCAGTAGACACATGTCAAAATCGCATTCATACATATATAACTGTCATGCCATTGCAAGTGAAACATAGATATTTTTGTCTCTAAAGCACCTATGTTCACTAAAATCTTTTCTTAGAGAAAGGTTCTAAGTTTTACTGCGCAATCTAAGTTCTTTGTAATCAACCATATCTGAAGTTCTTTGTGCCGGGGAAGTGGCCACTTCTCACAGACACTCGACCGGCCAACCTTTCGCTGATCGGAGAATTATTCTTGAGTCTTAACTCGACTAGTATCTTAATCTAAAGGCGTAGTTAAATTCTTAAATCAAGCTATGATTTATTACTAAGGTTTATTCACTTACCCAAATAAATAATTATTGTGTATAATCCATAGAGAACCCTAATCGGATACATTGGTTCTCGAATCGTAACATCTAATTAAATCTTATAGGTTAGTATTAACCTTAATCAATATACATTGGGTATAGTTTTAATTTAATCAACTATTATAATTAAATCTAGTCTAATAAATTAATTACCAAATTTTAAAAGTCTAATTTATAAGCTCTAATCCGAATGGAGGCGATTAATCAACCTAATTAGCTATACTATATGCCAATAGGAAAAAAAAATAAAGGTTTTAACCCATTTCATTAACTAAATTCGGCCCAACTGAATTGATTATCGGCCCAGTAACATTTATTTACTTTCAGTCCATTGATATAATTAATCTGGCCATAATGTAAGTCCTGTTTAGCCTACTTAAATTAATTGAGTTGGCCCATGATTTAAATCCAATTTTGCCCACTTAAATTAATTAAGTTGGCCGACTTAAGTTAATTGACTTGGCCCACTCTTCTGTCTAACCCAGCCCGTTTCTTGGCCCATGACCCGGCCCATGTTCTAGATGCTCCTAATTTAGAATTAGACTTTGTAACCCTATTCTTCTTCTCATTTCGCCGCTCCTCCCTTTCTCTCGGACAACTCTCTTTCTTTCTCTCCGACCTCCGTAGTTCAGTCGGTGCCACTGCCTCTCCGACGTTTCTCTCCTCGGCCTGCTCCCGGTTGTCCTCCGCCTCAGCCACTTCGTTGCCCTCTCTTCCTCCCTCGGCGTCCAGCACCTCTTCGCCTCTGCTCTGCACGGCGCGACAGCTCCGAGAGTGTCTCCCTCGAGTCACCAACCCCTCGCCATTGTCGCTGCATCATAGCTCTCCCTTTCACTCATTCTCGGCGGAGGATTCGCTTAGGTAAGGTCTAGTTCTATTATTATAGCTATTTCAATTGTTGACTTACATCTATTGGTATTGATTTGATTTACCTATTTTATTTCTGAGGGAATGGAACGAGTTGGGGCTGGGTGATTCAGTTTTAACTCCGGGGGAGTTCTGGCCATCGGGATAGCAGCGAATTGGCTGGGACATTGGTATTATTATAGCTATTTCAATTGTTGACTTACATCTATGAGGGCCTGTAGGAAGGCTCATTGGTGGGACATTGGTATTCAGCAGATAAGTCTGCTTCTTTATATCTTTTTAATCTTTTGTTTGGTGGAGGGACTTGGATAGAAGCTTAAATCATTTTGTTTAGTAAGATTTCTTGGTTAAAGGTTCTAACAGGTTGCTTTATATGTTGAACGGAGAGGAGTGGTAGCAGATTCAAGACTCCGAATCTGTCCAAGGCAGCTCGATCCTTCACGAGTCATTCGGTGAGAATGAATTTTCTTTCTCAATTTCAGTACTTAATTTAAATTCCCATTACATTCTTCTTACAGTTTAGTCTACACTTCACTTTATCAGAATCTATCTATTATTCTGAATATGGTTAATGATGCAGATTAGAAGTTGGGAAAAACGACTTGGAGGCAGGACGACTGTGTGGTTGTAATTTAGTGTGGTTGGAGAGTGAGTTAAGTCCTCATCTCTTTATTTCTTGTATATCTGGCTTTGAGCAGAATTTTACTATGTTTTAAGTCCTCATTTCTCCATGTCAATAAGCTCTGTTTATTAGATTCTGAACATGTTTCTTAAGTCTTAGGCTGTTTTAATACATGGTTCTGATTGTTCCTTGGCATGCTAGGTCATAGGCATAAGATGTTTAAAGACTTCATGTGTGTGTATTCTAATTCCTATGTTCATAAGCATCATAGTCAACAAGATACGGCGATTATGTCATAATTCCTATATCTAATACTGACATAAATATACCAAATCCTTTATTTTTTGATGATTAAGTACAGTGTTTGGGAAACGTGATCGAGGAGATATTTACCAAATCAAGAAAAAGGAAGAAAAATGACGGCTACAAAAACAACGCGCCACACTACAACCGTATGATCAAAGCGCGTGTATCAAACGCAGAAAAAGAGAAGATAATAGGTCTTAAACCTATGACTCAAGAGGCGGGAAAAAGCTGAAAAAGGGAAGTAAATCAATTAATATATTACGCTTTCTTATAGCTTATCTACCTCTATATATACTCTTTGATAAGGCGGTTCATCTATCACTTACATACACTGTTCTTCTTCCTTAAACACTTAGCGAAATATTCTCTCTTCCAAACTCTCTCAAACTTCAAAATCACTCTGTTTCTTACCGAAATGGCACCCAAATCTTCATAATTTCTTGAGCAAGTGAATTTATTGAAACCCTATATTCATCAAGACCTCTTTGCAGTACTTGATACCTTCGGTTTTCATAAACTGGACAAGGCTTTCGACCTTGTTAGACGCTGAAAAGGTTGAAATTTTATGAGATGTTTCTTATTTTTAACTGCTCTATATCTTGAATGTTATGAAATTTCTCAAACTCGTATTGAAAATCCTTTTTACCTGTCTGCATGTATATGCTCACTTGTACTGTGATACAAAACATTATATTCTGTAAACTGCTATTGAGCACTTATACTTCATTGGTGGAAGGATAGTGCTCACATCTATTATCTTGATTTCGTTGTAGGATTTCACCATATAATCACCACTCATCCTGTCTACTTCTTGCCCAAAGAAGTAGCCGCATTTTATCTCTCGTGGCAGGGAGAGAAGGGTGGAAACGAAGCAACCATTAGGGTTAGCAAAGGGAATACCATCAGTAACACCACTTACAACGTAATAAACATTATTAACGATGTTTACAAGTTGAAGGATGAAGGTCTTAGTCTGGGAGACATAAGCGAAGAGCAGCTTCAGGAGGCTGTGGAGATGGTGATGGTAGTGCCCATTCACTACACAAAAAAGATGTTCAACAGGGCACTACTCGCTCCTGAATTCAAGATCGTTTTTGAATTCGTCCAGAGGATCTTCTTGAACCACAATGGTTCTTATGACCAGGTTACTCCCGAGAAGTTCAAAATCCTGGTTGTCATCGTGCTTAACCTACCGATTAACTGGAGCAGAATACTATTTGACCTCTTGGCTAAGGAGGCCAAGATGATTATTTTTGTAAAAGGAGGCAACCCTGGGATCTAGGTGAAGAGGAGCAGCTTAAGGCACTCCATCAAAATCCGCTTCATGCTGGAATCCTTCTTTACTCATCACAAGTGGGATACAATAGCAGAGTTCAACACTAGACTGCACTATCCGAAGGATCAGCACCAGATTGAAATGTCTATGAGCATTTCAGCTAACTTGATTGCAAGGGTGACTGACCCTATTTTTGCAAACGCGTTGATAGAGATGGGTAGTTCTAACCCCATCTGGATCCCACCATCTGCCCCAGCTGAGAAGTCCACAAAATATAAAGATACATAGGTGAAACAAATCGAAAGGACCCCCACCAAAAGAGTTACAAGGAGGGCGAGCTCAATAGATACTGACACTTCCACTGCAGCCCAGCCACCTAAGCCTAAAAGGCGAAGACTCCAAAAATTATCTGAACCAGTGGAAGATGTCCACGTGGAAGAAACTGTCATCCCTCAACAGGTGGTTGAGGAGGAGGAAATTTTGGTGGCTGGACCACCAGAGGACGTGGCTCCTATCTCGTCCTTGGACCCAAATCAAGCCAAGGATTTCTCACCTGCCCACACTGCCAGTCCATCATCTGCAGAACACCTAGAGCAGATCGATGAGGAGGTTGAAGGAGAAGATGAATCAACCGATGAGGAGGAAGAAATAAAGAAGGCAGAGACTGTAGTGAATATGCTCGAAACTGAAGCAGAACACTCTGTCCTTCGGACTTTTCCTGGGATACAACTCACTCCAGAAACCTATGGAGCAGCCAAACGCCTCAAATTCCTTTTACTCATCAAGGACAAAGAGTTCTATGTCCTTGATGCCCTTCTCCGAACCAGATCGATACATGCTCTAAAGATTGAAGAAGCCACCCTACTCAACATTTTCACTGCATCATCTATTGCTGAGTTAAGGGAGACATACAAACCAGACATTCTAGGCATGTTAAAATTTGAAGCCAACGAACTCCAGATCGACCTTCGATCTGCATATGAGCAAGCAAACATGCTAGATTTTTATGAGAGCATTGAAGAAGAAGTTGTTGAGGAAGTAAGAACTGAAGCAGAACCCACTGACGCTCACCAACAGGGTGCAGCAACACAAGTCTTTGAAACTGATCAGCAGATGGCTGAATCCACAGAACAGATTGTGGAGACCACTGCACAGGCTGAGGGGGAACCAGCCAAGACAAGCAAAATTCCAATAGCAGTGGTCAACTATCCACAAGAGGAACATGAACCAGCTGGACAGAGGGTAAGAGGGCAACTTACTGATGACATCTATACCCCTGCTGTCGCAGCCACGATGGAGGAATTTGTGGAGATGACAAATTTGGAAGACATATTGATGACCCAGCATCAATCACTGTCAAATGAACAAGTGAAGAACCTCATCTCTCACAAAGTTGATAAATACATGTACGGAACTCTTACCACAGTCCAAGACCAGGCAGCTCAAATTCTTACAGACTTCAACAATCATCTGAAGTCACATGTGGACAAAGTGGACTCAGAATTGAGGAGAATATGCAGATTGAAGCTTGAAGAGCTGAGTAAGAAGATGGACGATGATCGATCTGCTGCAGAGGAAAGGAAGGCACAGATCGATCAGACTCTATTCAATATGGAGCTCAAAGTCAAGGAAATGTACAAAATTGTGACTAATTTTGCACAGAAAGAAAAAGACATGGTTCATGCCATTGTCAAAGAACAAACTAACGGCATAGCTGCTGATGTGATAAAAGAGGCCAATGCAGAAACAAGAGCCCTGTTAAGAAAGTTTGAAACAGATGGCAAGAATTTTGTGGAAAGGAAGATGTGCGAACTGCGCTACCCAACAAACACTATGATCGAATCATTCTTTGATGAAATTGGGATTATCAAAGAAGATCAAGAGGGCTACAAAGCTGATCTTCTCAAAGAAAAAACATCCTTCCAAAAGCAGATTGACGATTCTAACCTAAACATCACTTCACTGCTTACACAAAAGGTTGACTCAGACAAGGAGATCAAGGAAATGAAAGAAGAGATCACCTCCCTAAGGGCACTCATCAATATGTATGTTGATGATGTCGAAAAGGGGGAAGGACTCAGGAAAGAAAAGAAGGCAGCGGTTGAAAAAAGAAAGGGGATGATTGCGAAGGGGAAGTTGCAATCTGGTGCTACGGATGAAAAGGAAAAGGCTCAACCTGAGCAGCAGATAGCACCAGAAAGCTCCAGCCCACCATCTGCCCCAACACAGAAAGTATCCAGATTATCATCAAGCAAATCTAGTCAACCTCTGAAAAGAAAGAAACGATCTCGATTCGGTTGGTCCTCATATTCTCCAATCAGAACCACAAAGACTAATGAAGGAGAGACCAACTGGGTCCCAGAGAACCTAAAGGAGGGATGGATATCAGTGATATGATGGATATCAGTGATTGGCAATCTACAATCAATCTCACGCCAATCAACAACGGTTAGAATTTTAAATTCAATGCCTATATATATTTGGAGCCATGGTCTGGAGAAAAGTACAACACGCACACGAGCTATATTGACAACATACTCTCAAGCATTCTTTGAACCAGACTAAGAGTTTCAAACAAACTGTGATACTACATCACACCAACCACACCTCGACTCAAGTCTATCTTATCGAGAGAAAGGAGATCACCCTGCTAGCTAGTAGTTTTCTAGTGGTAACGTAGAGGTAATCTGTTGTAAAGGGACACGACCCTTACTTCGTGCATACGTATCCTTCTAGCTTTGATTGATACTTGTGACTCCTTCTCCACGAGTATAAAGAATAAGAGTATCCTAGTAGTGGATAATCTGGTCTAGTTTTGATCAGATCGTGGACGTAGGGATTTCCCGAACCACGTTAAACAACTGTGTTCTTTATATTCCTGCATATTTACTTTCAGTTGTTTATTATTCTAATCATCTGCACTATCATATAATTTGCATCTCAATCAATCTGCTTAACAACCTGATTAATCCTTAAGGTTTTCTAAATAAGAGCATTCATTAAATCCACCATATTTCCGCACACACAATACTTAGAAAATAATAAGATCACTCTTATTATTTTCTAAGTGTTTACACTAAGAGAGCAATCTGTTTGGACTAATCCTATATCGATCTGTCGATCAATCTGGTTAGTCGTCTGCCGAGCAATTTCTCATTTAAGAATAGCTTGAACTCTCTTATAAATAACCAAGTAAACCGAAAGGTTTGTATTTGGTGTATTCCCCCCCCCCCATACACCAAACCTTGCTCTTTCGGGACCAACATACATTGTAGGTGAGAATCAACAAAAATGACTTCCGAGAGTTCGATAAAGGAAACGAGACCAAAAGACGAAGTAAATGGGCAAAAATGTGCACTATGGCCGAAGATGGACCTAGCGAGCGCTAGGACCTCAGCGCTTGCTAGGGTGGAACACGTATCAGGGGCAGAACAGGAGCCCAGCGAGCGATAGGACCTTAGCGCTGGCCCTGCGCACTCTCCATGGGCAGAACTTAGGGCTAGCGAGCGCTACCCCCCCAGTGCCCGCTAGCCCCTGCAAAGAAGAGGAGACAGAACAATGAGGTAGCGAGCGCTACCCTCATAGCGCTCGCTACCCCATTGCAGCGTTGCTTCGCCCAGCGCGCCAAGGTAGCGCTCGCTGGCCCCTAGCGAGCGTGTCACAGCCCAATTTCTTAACCCTTTCTTAGTCAAGAGATTAGGTCATGACTTAATTAACTTGGAAGAAACTCTAGCAATTGATGTTTAACACAAAGGAACTCAAATTAACTTTCGCGAAAAACAGGGCAGGACGGACACATCGACTTCGAAAGCTCATAACTTTTTCATCTGAGCTCCGAATTAAGATCCGAAAGAACCGTTGGAAAGGTATCGAAAAGATCTTTAAAATGATACCAATTTCAGAAAATTCGGACTTGTGAAACTCATGGAAAAGGGGGTTCAACGAGATTCCCTGTTTCTAGCAAATTTCAAATTTACACAATTTATGAACTTGGAGTTCCCAATCTATCAAAGATCAACTCAAACAACCATGAAAGAGACATAGAACATGATAATTCACAAAGGAAAGTACCACCATGGATAACAAAGGCTAGCACAATACAAAGGTACCAAACGTTCAAGTGACAACAAAACAAAGGATCGCAACGGAAGAAGTAGTTGAGCTACATGTATGACGACATATAACTCAACTTACACAATATCCAACATCATTCAACAAGACAGTCTATGATTTACTCAACAGTTCATATGAACAAAACACGGGAAAAACAAGCTCAAAACCAGCATTCAATCCCATCTCCATCTCCGCTGCTCAACCTGCACATTAAAAAGAATATGCAGGACATGAGTACGATATGTACTCAGTGGGCACGTTGCCAAAAACTTTTTAAAACATGCTCTTGTGACTTGCAAATACTTTCTTAAAAATGAAACATGCTCCTGCTCAAACTGTAATATAATTAAATCAAACTGATGTCTGCAGACAAAATCATTCAAATACACCATATCTACGCACTTCTTGTGTTGAAAGGTAGGCCTCCCCTTCAACACTATGACCGGCCAGTCCGCTCACCGACTCACGGTCACATATGTGTACACAAACCCTTACCGGCAGCTCGTCCGGCATAGGGCCGATATCGTAATTCTCTCGTAGATAGGCAACATACAACATGCATAAAACATGCAAGTCACATCTTTCAAAATAACATGCATAATCAAATGTTGCATCATAGCATGCATACTTTGAGTAAGAAATATGCCCACCTGACTGACTTACGAAGGCTCGCCTTCTTCTTTCTTGGAATCCATTCCTCTTCTTTCTATTCCACTTGCACCTTAAATATGTAAATTTGGAGTAGATTAGAAAGTTATTACTTCATATAATCCCTTATCTTAACTTGATTTACTATCGGTTTACTCTCTTTCGGGTCATTGCATCCTTTATCTATTTCATTACGTACCATCTTATAAATACACATAATTATGCATTCTAAGCTTACTTGCATACCTAACTTCATATTTAAGATCTCATACTTAAGAAATATGTATTCTTCATTACACTTTAATTTCTAACTTTCACATACATGATTCTTTAAATCAAATAAATTCACACTATCCTTCATATTCTTCCCTCATAACAACTATGATATTAGATCATCCAATTAAATCCTCTACATATAACTTTGGATCATCCCCTTCTCCAAGCATTTTATGAATCTTAATGAAATGATAATTCTATCTTCAATCTCTTGATTTATCTATGCTTATTATCATCTTATTAACTCTTATTCATCATCATCTAAGCAAATTAGTCTCCACATATATATAGACTATGAACTTCATTAACTCTTAGATTTTTAGAAAATCAAGTTCTATTGCATGAAAAATTCCCCATAAATTATTCTAAGCTTTATTCATACCATTGAACTCAAATATGATCTCAAATTACACAAATAAAATCAAAATCTTATAGAGCAATTTAAGTGGAATTTTCAGTCCTTAGTGCTTAGGATAGAAAACTTGATTTTGATCTAATTTCTTATTCTAATCATGTTTATTGATGTCTAATAATACTTATCCATGCTCAATTTAAGCAAATTCATCCAAATTCTAATAGTTCAAGATTAGGGTTTATGTAGGAGATTAAGGGAAAATCCAATTAACCATCATTTCATGAAATTCTTTTCATAATCTTACTTAGAACATGTATTTCTATCTATTTGCTACCACATAATTCAAAATCAAAACCATATATCATAAGCTATGGAACACAAAACTATCATGGATGAAAAGATAATCTTTCATCAATTTTTTACAACTAAAGATGTAGAGATGGTAATTATTTACCTCAAAGATGTCTTCTTCTTGAAATTTTGTACAAACTAAGCTTAATATTGTGATTATTGGAGAAGAGAAATTTTGGCTATGGTGGTGGTGAAGTGCACGAAATTGTGAGGAGAAATAAGGTGGTGATGATCATGAATAGTGGTGGAAACTCTCTTATAAGATAATTATAACATTTTTCTAATTAAATAATTAATTAATTTCATACTTATCCAATTTCTAGAACCTTCTAGAACGTCTTGACTCCTCGTTTTTCGAGCCTCAAGATTTTAATACTGGATTACTCGTCTCGACACGAGAAGTTCACTGGTTCAGACCGTTCGTGATTCTGAGTTCGTATGAACAACTTATTTGAGTTTTAAAATACCGAATAAATTTAACTAAATAAATTCCTTTCTAAAACAATATTTTCTAGCAAAATTTCCAAAATAATCTCTCCTATATACCTTAGAAAATCGGGCATAATTTGTAGGTATTCCTACAACTGTTAAATTCTCAAACTGAGTTTTAACCGAAAACTTATTTAATTATTGTCGAAATTGCAATAATAAGTTTTTATTCTTTATTTTATCTGTTTTCTAGCTTAATGAAATTTCTAATTCCATTTTTCTATGTTATCTAATAGATAAAAATTTTCTCTTCTGAGGGGTATGCTTCGTCTGAGTTTATTCCATCTCAACCCCTTTCTTTTATCTCTAATATGGAATTATTAAATTCCATTTTCTTTCTTAACGAAATAATCGTAATTCTTTCTTCTAAATCGTATAATAGATTCTTCAAACTCTTCTTAATCTCATAAAAATATTCTCTTAAGGATGCAATGCCCTAACTAAGCTTTAATCATCATTTAATTACAGCTACAGTATTTCGGGGTACTACAGAGCGCTACCTTGGCGCGTGCCTTCCCTCTATTTAAACGCCCATGCGTGATTTTTCTCCATATCTTACTTCACGTTTTTACTTCTAGTTTAGGGTTTAGACCACGAGAGAAAATAGTCTAGATTTTATTTCCTGTTCGTTCTTCAATTCAGTTGTGGATTCGTTCGTGATTCAAACCCGGAGATTATTAATGCAATATTTTTCCTTTTCATCTGTGAGTCCTTTTATTGCTTTCTTTCTTGCTTTATGATTTATTTCCTTTCTGCTTCGCTATTGTTTAAATCTCAACTTAGTAATATGAATCTTTCAATCATGTTAATTAAAAAAATTAAGGAATGTTTAAATTCAATTTCTTTAATTCTTCGTTTTTAGATTTAGGATTAAATTGCTTTATTAATTTTCGCCTAGATAGATTAATTAGATTAAAAATCCAAAACCCTTTCTTTTTAATTGCTTTCTGGTCTATAACATAGATAAAGCCCTGTTTAGCCTTCCTTGAGAATACGACTTAGGGTTAACTTATTAATATACTTCGAACTCGTTCTCTTGCGAGCTATTTAATAATAAATTGGAAGTATATTGGCTGGAAAAATTCCTCGTGCCCGATACTGAATCCTTTTACCGGACAGTGGGTCTGGTCTAAACAACGTCACGTACTACAGTTTAAAAATAAGTAGGAACAAATTTTGGCGCCGTTGCCGGGGAAGGCTTTAGGCATTTATTTGTGTTGCTTTTTATTTTATTTTGTTTTATTCCTTTGCTCCCGCAAGGTGCGTTTGATCTACTTTTGGTTTGTGTATGCTAGGTCGCCGAAGCTTGAGACAAGAGTTGGTACCCTACGTCGATAACATCAATAGAAGAGAAGCCGTACGTGAGGAGTAATCTAAGGACGCTGTCAACCTCGCCACGCTATTTGAAGAGCAGTTAGTAATAATGGCCGAGGAAGACGAAGCCCCTAGAAAACTCAGAGACTTTGCCAGGTCGACATACGGCATCACTGCATCCGCCATCGTGCTATTAGTTGCGGGGAGAAATTATGAGCTGAAGCACAATCACATCAACCTGCTTCCCTCATTCTACGGGTTGCCGATTGAAGATGCACTCCTTTTCATCAGGGAGTTCTGCACAGCTGTTCAATCCATCCCACTCCAGACCATCACTGAGGATGAGCTGCTTAGGAAATGCTTCCCCTATTCACTCAAAGATAGGGCGAAGTCGTGGTATCTCTCCCTTCCAGCAAAATCATTACCTACTTGGAAGGCGGTGAGTATCACGTTTCTACTGAAGTACTACCCAAATCACAAGACGCAGCATATCCGACTCCAAATCATGCAGTTTGCTCAGGAACCTGAGGAGCCTTTTCACGAGGCCCTTGATAGATTCAGAGAGCTCCAACAGCAGTGCCCGCACCATCAGATTGTACCGGAACTCCTCTGGCAGATCTTCTACAATGGATTGCAGCACACTTATCAGTTCATGGTAGATACAGTGGCTGGAGGGAACATATCTGAGAAGACTGCAGACGAGGTAATTGAGATTTTCGAGACGCTAGCCACTAATTCGCAGCAGAAAATCTCACGATCCAAGAGAGTGGAGGTCCGAGAGATCGGAGTCAGCCCAGACCTCAAGAAGCAGATGACCGATATGATGCGGGAATTGCAAGAGTTGAAGATGAGCAAGGCCTCTGCAGTAACCAAGCATGAGCCGGTATCTGAGCCGTGCCCGATATGTGGTGATATCACTCATGACGAGAATCACTGCACTAGAATGGCAGAGATGACATATGAAGGAGAAGCAGAAGTTTATGCTACCCAAGGCTTCCAGCCACGCCCGCCATTTGAGCAACATCCACAGCAGACTTCGGGGTGGAGAGCTCAAAATAACTCAACATGGAAAGGGCCAAATCAAGGTCAGAACCAGAGGTTCCCTGCCAGGCGACCGGCCCCACAACAATATTACCCGCCGCAGCAAGGGTATTATCCGCAGTAGCCCTACTATCCACCTCAGGCAGGGTATTATCCACCACCTCCTTATGAGCAGCCGTAGCCGGCATATCAGCAGCTGCCGCCACCTCCGTTCCAGTCGCAGTTCCCAACCGCGCCGCGATCAGCCCCATCTAAACCTTTTCTTGAGGACAGTCTTGCAGCTTTCATGCAAGAGAGCAAACTGGCTCGGGAGGCGCAAGAGGCTACTATCAAACGCCTCGAGAGTGAAGTTGGATAGATCTCAGGAGCTGTTAATCAGATGCAGCAATAGCAACAGATCGACAAGATACCCGGGCAGGGACACTCAGCGCAGCAGATTCAGGCCATTACTGTTCTTCGTAGTGGCAAGCAAGTTGACAATAAGGTGGCTATGCCGGAGGATAAGCCGACTAAAGAGGTGGAGGATGCTGAGAAAGGGAAGGAACCGGAGCAACCTGCTACTCAGTTGCACATGACGGCAAATCCGTACAAGCCGCCAATCCCTTTTCCAAGCAGGCTTAAAAATGTTAAGCTTGAGAAGCAATTCGCGGATTTCTATAAGATGCTGTCTCAAGTTCATGTCAATCTACCACTCCTGGACGTAATCCGCAACGTACCGGCATACCTTAAATTCTTTAAGGAGCTAGCCTCCAAAAAGAGAAGATTTACAGACGATGAGTCGATCATGGTGTCCGAGGTGGCCAGCTCTATCATGCAACAACCTCTTCCTCAGAAACTGTGAGATCCAGGTAGTTTTGTTATCACTATAGCACTTGGTAATGGTAAAACTGTAACAGACATGCTTGACTTAGGTGCAGGTATTAATCTCATGCCTTATTCAATTTTTAAGGAATTAGAATTAGGGGAGTGGAAACCTACACGCATGAGCCTACAGTTAGCTGATCGTTCTGTTAGATATCCTAGGGGTATTATAGAGAACATCCTAGTGAGTGTTGGTGGTCTGATAGTGCCTATGGATTTTGTTGTGTTAGAAATAGGCGATGTGCATGAAAACGGACGTGATCATACTATATTAATTGGTAGACCATTCATGGAAACTAGTAATACTCTGATTGATGTGAAAAATAGTAACATACAAATGTCTGTGCTAGGAGAGAAAGTTTCATTTTCTGTGCATAAACACAAAGCTATGTCTTATGTTAATTCTATTGAGGATTGTTCTTTTATCGATTCGGTTGATGCTCTTGCCGAGATTTCTTTTGTGCAGGATTACAGTTTGGAGGAGATCTTTGAAGGATCGGCCGACATGGAGGAAAGGCTCCGTTTGGAGGCCCAGTTTGCAAAACCACCTCCTATGCCGTTAGCAAATCCACCAGCACCGGAGAAATTGGAGTTAAAAGAGCTTCCTGCTAACCTGAAGTACGTATTTCTCGAGGAGAACGAGCAGAAGCCGGTGATTATCTCAGCTGATCTGACTCAAGCCTAGCAGGCTCGGCTAATAACTGTGTTGAAGAAGCACAAGTTAGCCTTCGGTTGGAGTCTGGCAGACATTCGAGGTATCAGCCCAGCCATGTGCATGCACAAGATACACCTCGCCGACGATTCTCTTCCAAAGAGGGATGGACAACGACGACTCAACCCAGTACTCATGGAGGTCATGAAGAAAGAGATCTTCAAGCTTCTAGCTGAAGGGATCATCTATCCGATCGCTAACAGTGAGTGGGTGAGTCCAGTCCATGTTGTACCCAAGAAGGGCGGGATCACGGTGACCATGAACGAGAAGAAGGAACTTGTCCCTACCAGACCTGTTACTGGATGGAGGATGTGCATTGACTACCGCAAGCTCAATGCGGCTACGAGAAATGATCACTTTCCTTTACCCTTTATTGATCAGATGTTAGATAAGCTTGCCGGTAATGACTATTTTTGTTTTTTGGATGGTTTGTCAGGTTATTATCAGATTGCGATCGACCCGGAGGACCAAGCAAAGATGACCTTCACCAGCCCTTTCGGAACGGATGCCTTTCGGAGGATGCCATTTGGACTGTGCAATGCGCCAGGTACGTTTCAGCGATGCATGATGTCTATTTTCTCTGATATGATTAGTGACTTTGTAGAAGTCTTTATGGATGAATTTTCTGTTTTTGGCTCTTCGTTTGATGATTGTCTTTCTAAAATTGATCGTGTTTTGGATCGTTGTGTTGAATCCTGTTTGACTCTGAGTTGGGAAAAGAGTCACTTCATGGTGCGTAGTGGGATTGTCTTAGGACATGTCGTGTCTAGTAAGGGAATTGAGGTCCATAAAGCTAAAGTTGAGGTAATTGAAAAATTACCTCCACCGACTGATGTTAAGGGGATTAGAAGTTTCTTAGGGCATGCTGGTTTTTATCGTAGATTTATTAAAGATTTTTCTAAAATTTGCCAACCTTTGTGTCGTTTACTTGCTCAGGACACCCCCTTTAATTTTGACACTGACTGTCTCTCTGCTTTCACTAATTTGAAAGAAAAATTATGCAGTGCCCCTGTTATTGTTGGCCCCGATTTGTCTGTCCCCTTTGAAATTATGTGTGACGCGTCAAACTCTGCTATAGGTGCTGTTTTTGGTCAACGAGTTGATAAAATGTTGCGTGTGATCTATTATGCTAGCTCTACTTTAACCCCTACTCAGATCAATTATACTACCACTGAAAAAGAGATGTTAGCGATAGTATTCTCTCTTGATAAGTTTCGTGCGTATATTATATGGTCTAGAGTTATCATACATAGTGATCATGCTGCTTTACGATATTTGTTGAATAAGCCACAGGCGAAGCCTAGGCTAATTCGTTGGGTCTTATTACTGCAAGAGTTTGATGTAGAAATTCGTGATAGAAAAGGGAGTGAGAACGCCGTTGCCGATCATCTTTCTCGCTTAGAGCATGTACCTTCTCCCCTATCTTATAATCTAGTTGACGAGTCTTTTCCGTATGAGCATGCTTACAGTGTTAATCATGTGCCTTGGTTTGCTGACATAGTTAATTATTTAGCTTGTGGCGAATTAAGGTCTGACCTCACTTCCCAAGAAAGGAAGCGTTTTCTCCATGTGTGCAGGCAATACTTTTGGGAAGACCCTTTCCTTTTCAAGCTCGAAAAGGACGAAGTGATTAGGCGATGTGTAGCGGAGGAGGAGCAACCGAAAGTGCTTGAGATGTGCCATGAGGCTCATTGTGGCGGCCACTTTGGAGGCCAAAAGACGGCACACAAGGTTTTCCAATCAGGTTTATTTTGGCCGACCTTATTTAAGGATGCACATGCTTACTATCTTTCGTGTGATAGGTGTCAGAGAGTCGGTAATTTAGGTCGTAGAAATGAAATGCCTTTGAACAATATTCTTGTGGTTGAAATATTTGATGTGTGGGGAATTGACTTTATGGGTCCTTTCCCTATGTCTCAAGGCTATGAATATATTTTGCTGGCCGTTGACTACGTTTCTAAGTGGGTTGAGGCTATCCCAACTAGAACGTGTGACTCTCACATTGTTCTTAAGTTTGTGCAGGAAAATATTTTATGCAGGTTTGGCTTCCCACTAGCTATCATTAGCGATGGTGGCAAGCACTTTTGCAATAGACTTTTTGAGAGGCTAATGAGAAAAAATGGGATAACGCACAAGATCGCGACCCCATACCATCCACAAACGTCAGGCCAAGCCGAGATTAGCAATATGCAAGTCAAGAATATCTTGGAGAAGACAGTTCAGCTATCTAGGAAGGATTAGTCGATAAAGCTGAACGACGCTCTTTGGGCATACCGCACGGCATACAAAAGTGTGTTGGGGATGAGCCCATATCATCTCGTGTATCGAAAAACGTGCCACCTACCAGTTGAAGTGGAGCACAAAGCCTATTGGGCAATCAAGGCCTCCAATCTCAATTTGCAAAAAGCAGTGGAGCACCGTTCTCTACAGATGTCGGAGTTAGACGAGCTGCAAAATGAGGCGTACGACAACGCCCGAATTTACAAAGACAAGGTAAAGGCAATTCACGACCGAAGGATTCTCCACAAAGATCTGAAGCCTGGCATGAGGGTGTTACTGTTCAATTCTCAGTTGAAGCTTTTTCCCGGTAAACTGAAGTCTAGGTGGAGCGGCCCTTTCATAGTGAAAGATGTTAAGCCGTATGGGGCAGTAGAGATTGCTAAAAAAGGAAACGATGACTCATTCGTGGTGAATGGGCATCGTGTTAAGCCGTACATCGAGGGGAGGCCTACCAACTTCACGGTGGAATCCACACCAATTGAGGATCCACCCACTAATTAATCTCATATTTCTGTCGAGCTTATGACGTTAAACAAGCAGTCTTTTATTTCCTTTGATTTTGTTTTTGTTGTTTTATTTATTTATTTTCGTTTCTTTATATCGTACTTATTAGGTGACGAACACAGATCACGTCAATTTTCGGGTTGCAGGAAAAATCGGGTGGAATGCACAAGAGGCGAGTGGAAAATAGGACAAAAAGAAGACATTAGCGAGAGCTGGGCCAGCGCTCGCTAGGCCCCAGCGAGCGCTAGCCCAACGTTCTGCCCGAAGTCCAGCGAGAGGGGCCAGCGCTCGCTACCCCCCCAGCGGGCGCTAGCCCCAGCCCCTGTCCCACTCCAGAACGCAGGGGTAGCGAGCGCTACCCCCCCAGCGCTCGCTACCCCTTGTTGCAGCAACCCTAACCAGCGCGCAGAGGTAAAGGCCCTCGCTCCCTGTTTACCTATCCAGTGCGCTAGGGTAGCGGTCGCTACCCCCCCCAACGACCGCTACCCTCATGTTCTGCCCGTATATACCATTCCTCCTTCTTTCTTTCTCCCATTATTTCCCCCAAATTCACAACTCCCTCTCCTTCTTCCTCCTCCAACTCGCGACTCCCCATCTAAATTTCTTCCTCAAACTCAATTCTTCCATTACTATCTCCCATCTCCTCCTCCAATCTCCCATCCTTCATCACTTTCACACTTCCTACCACCCAAACCCCTACACTCCTCAAAATCTCAAATTCTTTCTCTCCAAATTTCAAATCCCTAATTTTTCCAATTCCCCCAAATTCTTAAACCCTAGTTCTTTCCCCCTTCCTCAAATTCACCTTCTTCCTTCCAATTCCGGCCACCCCCCGTGATTCTCCTACACAACAGTTGCACCACCATCCACCGTCATTTTCCGGCAACTTTCCGGCAACTTTTTCTGGCAACCTCCATTGCCACCTTCTCTACACTAAATGGCGCGCTCCAAGAATCGTGCCGGCGAGCAAGCCGCAAGCACTTCTCAACCGGAGGAGCCTACCACCGAGGAGCTCCAATAAGCATACAACTTCCCCTTTCCACTCGAATCACACTTGGAGGGGCAATTCTACGAAAGGTGGACTCGGCATGAGGTAACTCCACCCCATACACTTGACTGGAATTTGCTTGCTAGTTTAGGATGCGTTAGGGAACTCGAGCAATATCTTGATGTATTAGGACTTAGAAAATATGCTCGCATGTCTTTTAAATGTTCTAAAGTACTTACGCATGAGTTCCTATCGATTTTGACTGTGCCTGCGGACCTTACTTTCTGTACATTTAGATTGCAGGGAGTACCCCGCCGTGTATCTATCACTTTGTTGTGCAGGATCATGGGATTCCACGGCAAGAATGTGGGGGATCAAGCCCCACCTTCTCATTTCAATCCAAATGCCGCATGGAATTCCCTCACAGGTTTCCACAACTGGCAAGCTGGTGGAATGCCGGCTGGTTTTATTCAGAATAATGTTCTGATGATCCTTCATAAGTTTCTGTCTTATCGGATCACTGGCAAGGAGCAAGCAAATAAGGTGAACCAGTCTGAAGTTTACCTACTCCAAAGTGCTATTCGAGGCTCCCGGGTCTGTGCCGGCTACTATATTCTTAACACCTTTAAGAATATGTTAGCCACAGTCCGGTATCATGCCACACTGCCCCTCGTGATCTGTGCCATTGCTCGGCACTTCGAGATTTTTGACCCGGAGCAGTTTGATCCCGCCGACACCCTCTATGTGTCGAGGATCGATCACTTGGAGCTCCGCCAGGCTCGCTTCTGCACCATGGACTACACGTGGGTGCTATCCACCTCCCGACGCTGTGTGGTTAACCACACTAATGAGTTGGCCACCATCGCCGCCAACTTACCTGATGTCGGAGATGCCGAGGGCGCAGCTGACCGAGCAGCCGAGGAGGCAGCTTATGAGGACGCCCCTATGCAGGATGCCTTTGCTCCCGGGCCTTCCTCTTATCCGACAGGCGCCGGCCAATATCACTATGGTGCCGGCTCTACTTCTACCGGTGGTGTGGACCACCTCACGTCGCAGTTTCAGTCTCTGAGCACTGAACTCGGCGCCCTCCGATCCGACTTCACCTCCTTCAGGCAGGACTTCACCAGTGTTTCACTCAAATATAAAAAAATTTGTTTCACTCAAATATAACCTTAAGTACGTGGCGTTGTTTAGACCAGACCCACTGTCCGATAAAGGGACTCAGTAACGGGCATGAAGAATATTTCCAGCCGATATACTTAAAGGAATGTGTCGTGCTTAATGAACTATACTACTCGCAATTTGGACGAGATCATTGTTAATAGTGTGATTAAGCATAACCCAAGTTGTATTCTCAAGCAAGGCTAAACAGGGCTTCATTCACGTTGAAGAAGGAAAGCAGTAAAAATGGGGGATTTGATTATTAACTAAGTGATTATCTAGGAAAATGAAATTTAAAAGAATGTAATACGATCTAAAAGAATGAAATTTAACTAAGTGGTACTATAGACTAAATTACGAGAGAAACGAGACCGAAAAATAGATAAAACAACCTCCCCACACACAATACCTTGCTTGTCCTCAAGCAAGTCTAAACTCAATAAAGAATACGGAGATTAAGAAACAAGAAGCAAGTTAATTGTGCGACAACAACAATTTCAATTCGAGTTTACGGAATGGATAACAATACTATACATCAATCACCATTATGTGTTTCCCTCGAATGTGCAATTTCAATCCGATCAAACTAATAACAAGTGCAATTCAATTTTTAATTACTCAATGGCTAGATTATGAATTGTTGGGAACCCTAAAGATTTTAGTGCTGATGATGGTATCTCGAAACACACTTAGCTTAGCACTAATCTGTTCCTCATGTAAAACCAGATCACTATGGATAAGATGATTTCTGTTATGGAACAGATTAGGAGATGACTTAAAATGTAAAGGAGATGTTCCTATAGAAGTCATTCTCAACTTAGAATAGGATGAAGGTCAAGATTTCACGCCCAAAGGAATCGATCTGCTGTAACAGACAGCGACCAGATTGATGACCAGATCGATGCCTACAGCGATGAACCAGAACGATTGAGTCATCAATCCATCAGCTGACATCATCCTACACATCATATACATTTGCCACGTCTAGATCAAAGTCCATGCAACAGGGTTTGGAAAGAAGATCTACGATTAAACATATAAGGAAAGAGACCGTTAGCAATCTGATTTCCATAAATCAAAGATTGAGTCAACCTTTTCTATATGGCAAGAACAGATATGATGGAAACCATTGATTGACAATATACCATCTATCTCACGCCAATCAACAACGGCTAGAATTTCAA
>JAPKLX010000322.1:208489-254835 GCA_026898415.1 Leonotis leonurus | reverse complement strand
ATAGTATGAGTTAAAATGGACTTTTAATTGGATTATGCAATAACAATATTTCAGATAGAAGAAACGCAGTGAACTAAGGAATCCATGTATACAAGCATAAAGTCTTGCTTTCAGTATACAACCCTTCAGTCTCTTCACAGATACGCCATCAATCTGGCCTTTGTCATTCTTGCTTACATTCACCAATCTGGCCTCCATTGCCAGCTGATTGAATAATACTCTTCCCCAATTAACTGGCAGGTTGAGTACAACTATAGTTAATATCCTCATCTTGGCTGGAGTGACCTGGTCATACGATCTGATGTGCATCATAAAGATCCTCTGTACAAAGTCAAACAACAACTTATATCCTGGAGTTAGCAATGTTCTGGATAGCATCCTCCCTGTATATGTGGTTGGAATAACCATTATCTCCTCAACAGCTTCTTGTAACTGCTCCTTTATAATTTTAGATAGGTCTATTCCCTCATCCTTCAGATGGTATGCGTGCTGAATCATTTGCATAACATCATAAGTAGTCTTGCTGGTATTCTGATCTTCTATTGGCATTAATATAGTTGCTTCATCTATTGGCTTGTCGTCTTCCCATATCAAATAAAAGACAACTATTTGTCTTGGTAAATACATCTCAGGGTGAGATGTTACTATATTATGAAATCGTAGACAAAATTTATAGGTTAATAACATATAATTATCCAAGCTTATACCAAACTATATCAATTTCAACTATACATAAACATGAAAAATATGAACATCATATATGTGAATTTCCAAGTTTCTTCATGTCTACAAGCGAGACTTCTATTTCCAATCATGCAATCATATCAGGTTATTCGGTAACAGTATAAACATGATTCTCAATACGATTCACAGCACGAAATAAGCATTAACATCATAAATTACAAGAACTCTAGCATAAACCCGGGCATATGAAGAAATCTCGAAAATCAAATGCAGCAGGGCATAGAATTATAGTGCATTCAATAATCAATCTTGCATCAATAACGAATCAGATAAGCAATGTAAGCATATCAAAATCGAAATAGAACCTCTGCAACGTTTAATTAAAGCATAGATTTCTTTGAGTTTCTGAAAGCCATGGGTGTTGTAAACCACGTATGGTTTGGGATAAATGTATTTTTGAACCTCTGAAACATGTTTTGGGAACTTCATGATAGATTCCACCATTTTCGAAAAGAAGTTTGAGGTTTGAAAAGATTTTGAGAAGGGTTTTGCAGGAAATATGCTAAGGCTGGAACACTTAAACTCTACGGTGAAATGGAAGATGAAGATTAATAGTTATGTGGTGAATCAAATATATAAACAGATAATAAACTGTTAAGATTAAAAGTAAAAGATGAAGGGTTGAGATGAATTCTCCATTTTCTGTTTTCCCGCTTCTTATTCTTCATTTTTCCACTTTTGAAGTTTGTATGGTACACGCATCCTAGTTGTAGGGTTAGATAGTGGCGCGTACGTTTCGTCTTTTGCCTCTGCAACTTTCCTTTCCCATTTTTGGTAATCATTCTTTCTCTCGATACGCTTTCCCGTACATGCAAAAATCATTAGAAGTTAAATCAGCCAATATTTATAGATAATATGCTATGAAAAATTAAGGCGGTAAATAAAATCATAAATCGATACTGAATTTCTAAGTCCCCCTTAATTAAGGAATGTATATGCAAAATAATTTCCACGTGGCATAAGTGATCTAAGTCTGAAATTTGACTTCATGTGATATGTTCCTTCACAGAGATCTGCTGATTTGACAGGTGATCTGTTTTTCGAGTGATCTTGTGCTTTGAAGTGATCTGTATTTCTTGTATCCAGTAATCTATTTTTTGTCAATTTGATACTAGTGATCTGCTAGGTGATTTGCATCCAGTGATCTGCTAGGTGATCTGGATCTTATTGATTTGCTTCTAGTGATCTGCTTCTTTCATCCAAGCTTAGCAATCCTAGCTTTCCACATAGCATCTTTAATCTCTCTTCTGGTAGTGCTTTGATTAAGATGTCAGCTCGTTGTACTTCGGTGTGTATCTTCTCTATCTGCTCATTCTTCATTTCCACTTGATCTCTTATGAAGTGGTGTCTCGCATCCACATGTTTACACCTTGTATGTAAGACTGGATTCTGTGTAATCGCGATAGCAATCGAGCTTTCATAAAATATAGGTATTTCCTTCACATTGATCTCATAATCTTTGAGTTGTTGTTTAAGCCATAGTATCTAGGCACAACAACTTCTAGCGGTCATGTATTCAGCTTCCGTAGTTGATGTAGCTACGGAGGTTTGCTTCTTTGAGAACCATGAGATCAACTTGTTTCCAAGAAATTAACAGGTTCCCAAAGTAGACTTCCTATCTAGCTTACATCCTGCAAAATCAGAATCTAAATAACTAGTTAATTCAAAATTATCATCGCATGGATACCATAATCCTATGTGAGTTGTTCCTTTGAGATAGCGTAATATCTTCTTAGCTGCTTCCATGTGAGATTCTTTCGAGTTAGCCTGGTCTCTTGCACAAACTCCAACTGCAAAAGTAATGTCAGGTCGACTAGCCGTTAGATATAAAAGTGAGCCTATGAAATTCCTGTATTGAGTTATGTTGGTAGGTTTTCCATCTGGATCTGGATCAATCTTTCCATTGGTCTGCATTGGGATCTTGACAGGTTTCTTATCTTTGACTCCAAACTTGGTGATAAAATATTGGACATATTTTGCTTGATTTATGAATATACCATCAGATAGCTGCTTAACCTGCAATCCTAAAAAGAAATCCATCTCGCCTATCATGGACATTTGATATTTATTTTTCATCAGATCAACAAATTTATCACTTAAGAAAGTAGATTGAGATCCAAAAATGATATCATATACGTAAATTTGCACTAACATGATATGCTCCTTGACTTTGATGATGAATAACGTTTTGTCAACTAAGCCTCGTCGAAAGCCTGACTCTAGTAGAAAGGTTGACAACGTCTCATACCAAGCTCTTGGAGCTTGCTTCAATCCGTAGACTGCTTTTGCCAATCTGTAGACTTTCTGTTCTGGATCTCCTTCTTCAAATCTAGGTGGTTGCTATACATATACTTCTTCTTCTAGTACCATTTAGAAATGCGCTTTTGACATCCATCTGGTATACTTTGAATCGTTTGTATGCTACATATGCCAAGAATAATCTGATAGTTCCAATCTGGCAATTGGGGTGAATGTTTCATCACAATCTATACCCTCTTGTTGACTGTATCATTTGGTAACTAATCTAACTTTATTCCTTACTACTTCTCCGTTCTCATCTCGCTTGTTTTTGAATACCCATTTAACACCAATTACTCCTTGGTGTTTTGGTCAATCTACGAGATACCATATTTGATTTCTCTAGAATTCATTGAGCTACTCTTGCATGGCTACTATCCAATCTGCATCTTGTAGTGCTTCAAATGCATCGGCTGGTTCAACGTGAGATATGTAGCAACTTAGTAATACGCTATTTTCATGCATTCTTCTAGTTTTCACACAATCTGTGAGGTTCCCAGTAATCTGCTCTGGTGGGTGATCTTGAATCCACGTTATGCGCCTAGACATCTCCTCTTCTGATATCTCAGGTTCAGGTCCTTCTCCTGGTTCCTCAAATTCTGGGTGTGCTGATGAAGTTTCTTGGAATGGGTTGTCCATTTAAATCTCCAGGTTGATATTCAAACTATTAATGATATCATTGGATTCATCAAGTTGACTATGAGCAGGTTCACTATCTCCAGATTGGACTGGTCTGTTCTGATCACGTTCAATGTAAATTGTTCACCCTTGCTGTGTGATGGTCTCAGTTGTAGGTTGAACATCAGTTTCTTCATCTTCTAGTGGATTACAGATTAGAATGTCTTCGAGTAATATATTTCTCGAGCTTCTAGTAGTCATCTGGTTGTGAGCATGTTCTTCTCTTTTTTCCCTATTTTCAAGAATAGATTCGTCAAAAATAAAATGAGGTGTTACTTCCACATTATGAGTCTTCCTATTGTAAACCCTATAAGCTTTGCTAACATCATAATATCCTACGAATACTCCAGGGTCAACTTTTCTATCAAAGGTTTTCAATTGGGATTTCTCATTATTGTGAATATAACACGTACATCCAAAAGCACGAAAATACTTAATCATTGGTTTTCGGTTGTTCTATATCTCATATGGAGTCTTTCCATGTCTGAGAGTGATAACCAATCTGTTCTGAGTGTAACACGCGGTGTTGATTGCCTCTGCCCGAAATTTCTTTGGCAGATTAGTCGCATTTATCTCATGCTTCTTTTAACAATCTGTTCCGCCTTTCTACTACTTCAATATGATGTGGCGTTCTCACGACAGAAGTTTGAAGTGTAATTCCCATCTTGTTGCAGTATTCTTCTATCTTCTGATTTAGAAACTCAGTAATACAATCTGATCTGATAGACATGATGGTGGTCTCCTTTTGCCAAGTGATTTTGTAAAAGAAATCAGGTAGCTTCTCCAACGTTTTCTTTTTCTTAAACAAAAAGATAACCCAAGTTAATCTAGAATAATCATCAATAATAACTAAAGTATACTTTCTACCGTTAATAAATAATTGCATTACTGGGCTGAAAAGATAACCCAAGTGAATCTGCAGTTTACCAGTAAGAAGAATTTCATCTCCTTACTTGTTCTTCACAAAGCAATTGTTAGCATCAAAGATAATCTGGTTACCATTAGAACAAAATTGACTAACAGAAAATAAACTATGACTACGACCCTCAACATAAGAAACATTTGTAATGGTGGTCTTGTCAATCTTAATATTACCATATCATTTGGTATAACCTTTTAAGTTACAACCAAAGATTACCTGTGCACCCTGTTTTTCAACATAGGCAAATAGCAAATTCTTGTCACACGTCATATGCTTTGAACATACGCTATCAATTACCCAGACTGAACCTCTTGCTACTTGACTCCTTCTTGAAGTTCTTCAATACTGCAATTATAAGGACTTAGCAACCCTTTCAATGATTGGGTGCTTGGTTAGTAGCAAATGATCCTTTTGGAACCCAAATCAGTTTGGTATTAAGAAAACAGATAAAACAAGTGATTTGTCTCCCTGAGTCATCTGTTCTTGAGATGGCTTTGTAGACAGTTGGATGGTTCCTTTCTATGTTGTCCATGTTGACTGTCTGCTTTCTCGCTGATGGTGTTCTGGTAGGAGCCTTCTGCTTTTGGTTCCTATCTGATTTGACATAGTGAGCAGGTTTGCATTTGACCTGGTTGTACCGGTTGTTTCCTACTTGTTTGACCATCATCTTCTGTGGGTTATTCTTCTCATTTTGTAGTTCGATCTGGCTTTGTTCTGCATTTCCATGATCAGACCAGCTTGTTCACTACTCTTGTTGATCGTACTCATGTTCTCTCTCGTCTTTTGCAGTTTCTCCTCAACTACTCGTTTCTGGCTATCAAATCTTTAACCTTTGAATTGAGTGAGTAGATTTCCTCATCTTTTGCTTTAATATGTTCTTGAAGATCCTTTCCTTTGACAGAGAACTTCGTGTTTGCTTCACTTAGTATCTTCACAGTACCATTGAGCTTGTCATTCTCCTTGATGACATCTTGGAATAGTTTCTTCAGATTTTTGTAATTTTTGAGCATCTCATTGATCTCTTCCCAAGAGACTTCAACTTCATCTTCATCACAAGAATCATATACAGGTTTGTTAGATGATATAGAAACATGTGAATTTACCTCATTCTGGTCGAGACCATTGTCAATTCGCATGTAACATTCATCCCAATCTTCATCTTGATCTTGCGCGAAGAACAGTTTTTCGTTCTCTGATGAGCTATCTGAAAAATTACTTGAGCTTGAATCTTCTTGAGCTAGCATAGCTTTGCGTTAAGCTTTGAGTTTGCAATCTGTTTTCGCTCTTAGTTCCTCTCTTTAACTCTTAGATAGGTCTGGGTAATCGGTTTTAAAGTGACCTGTTCTGCCACAACCATAACAAGTATAATTAGTAAAATTAGATAATTTATTTGAACTTTTTACCTCAGATTTGCTCTCAGATCGATCTTGGTATCTACTCTTCTGGTAATGATTTTTTTTTGTTTTCATTGTAGAACCTCCGATACTTTCTCGATTAGTTTCAAGGTAAACATGTATTATGCATTCGTGTGATCGACTATGGATTCAATTTCAGATAAGACATCAAACACATAGCTAACATGCAATAATAATGGACAATTATTAAAACATGAGAATTAAGAACACGAATCATAAACAAGAGTAGGAAGAAAAATTAGGAATTAATATTACGAATCGATCAAAAGAAATAGGTCATTATAAAAACCTCAAAATCACAAATAGTCTAGCCACTCATAACGAAATTAACAATTGAATATAAATAAAATAACATGAACCCCTGTTGTAGAATTTGCGATGTTGGGTTGTCAATTCTCGATCACGAACTCTCCTCCAAAAGGTATGAACAAAGCTCCAAAACTTTCTAAAAGAATATAAAATTTTCTAGAGAATGTAAAAGTGTATAAAAGTCTCCAAAAGTGAGCACCAAAATCTCTCCAGTGCTCCAATATAATGCCCTTATATAGTGCTAGGGTGAAACATGATAAGACATGAAAAGAAACTAAGAAAATATGGTAAAAATTCTCCACGTGCACGACTTCGGCGACCTGGGGTCTCGGTTGCCGAAGTCAAGAACAAATCATCACAAGAACGATGACCGCCGTTGGAGTTGCCGAGAGATTACCGCAGCTTCGACGATCCAAACGGAGATCGCTGAAGTCATGCCTTGAGATTGGCGAGCCCAGTCCCACATCGCCGATCGTGCTGCTTTCTCATCCGGGCTTGGTTTTTCGTTCCCCGTGCACTCGTTCCTCGACTCATGGCCCATTCTTCAGCTCGGAAATCATCTTTGCTCCTCAGCTACGCCTTTCGGCTTCCAATTAGAATATGAAACGCCAATTCAATAGAAAAACACAAAAATGCAACAAAACGTAAAATTAATACAAAACATCAAAACAAACGAAATCAAAGAAAACAAGAAAATAAAAGTTGACAATTGTATAATTAAAATCATGCAAAATGAGTGTTAATCAAGTTCCCCAAACTTAAGCTATTGTTCGTCCTTGAACAATGAGAATCACAAAAGCAATCAATAAACACGAAAGGGAGCTGTTGGGAACCCTCATAATATTTTGGTTTGATGATCTTCTTTAGAAACAAACGCTTAGATTTATTTTAAGTCTAGCTTGTTAAACCTAGCCTGCTCAGATTGTAATAGGGAGATCACTTAATTTAAAAGTGAACCAGATAGGGAGCAAGCCTAAACCACGTCAACAGGATCTTCGAAGAAGGAATGATAATCAATCAGAGATCAAAGATGGAAAGAAATCAATCAGTGTATCTGTTACCATATCAACGAGATCACGTTGATCTTTCTCTATATGGCAAGAGGATCAATTAGGGATTCAAATCTGTGATTGGCAATCAAGCATTTAATGCTCGTCAATCAACCCAACGGTCAGAATTTCAATTCTCAGCCTATAAAATCCACGAACAAAATCTAGAGAAAGGAGTGACAAACATACACACGATCATATACGAGAGTTATCATCAAAGTTCTAAGTATTGAAACGTTGTCGAGAAATCAACGCAACATCAAAGGATCCAACTACGAAGATTTCTCACTCCAGAATTATTCAAAGCCGTTCATGAATTTATTTCACACCCACCTGCGTAACTCACTTGAGAAAGCTTTACCAACTATGAAGATTTACCTGCTGAAACGCTGTCGAGAAATCAACGCAGCATCGAAGGGTCCAACTATGAAGATTTCTCACTCCAGAATTATTCAAAGCCGTTCATGAATTTATTTCACACCCACCTGCGTAACTCACTTGAGAAAGCTTTACTTGGATAGAGTTAACCTACTAAAGCGAACCTTATCTGTCAACCTAGGCTATCTCCCAACGAGTAAACCTAATCTATCAGATTAATTTACCAAGTCGTTGGATCGGGAGCGCCCATCAGAATTGACGTATTGGCCCCACACACCAATAGTCTCTTTCCCAGTCTGCTTTGTCCTCACTGACAGGCTGACCCATGACACTTCCCAGTAGGTCACCCATCATAATATTGCTCCAAGCCAAGCACGCTTAACCTTGGAGTTTCTTCTAAGGGGTCACCTGAAAATAATATTAATCAATTCCTTTAATCTCTCGTCAATAATGGTAGTGCAGACCCTTTCCGACTGAGGCAGGCCGCACTCCCATAAGCTCTCTCGGGTACGATAAATGGAGAACCCACCCCCCGGGAGGTGCTGGAGTCCACTTCCCAACACAAGTAAACTAAAAAACACCAAATCTTGCTCTTTCGGAACCAACAAGTGGTATTAGAGTAGTGGTTCAACTGACCGTTGTATCTGTTTCACATGGTTAACGCATGCATGGTGAACTTGAATAGATCTAGAAAAACTTATTTTCATTCACGAGCATATTATCTGTTGTTGGGAACCCCACAATATTTTAGTTTTGATAATGTTCTCTCAAAACACACTTAGACCTCAATCTGTTCTAAATGTACCAGATCACTGTAATATAAAGTGAATCTGATAAAGAACATGATCTTAGTCCAGATTAGAAAATGACTTGGTATGTAAAGGATCTCATCCTATAGAAGTCATTCTGTTTTTCTATTGTTTTTCAAACTGCATTTTTAATCGATCTGCTAATACTTGATTAATTTCCAAAAGGTTTTCTAATCAAAAGCACTGACTAAGTCCACCATTTTTCGCACACAACACTCTGCTAGAGAACAAGATTACTCTTGATTTCTGCTCAGTGTTATTCACTAGAGAGTTTTTGTCTGGACAGAACAAGATCGATCTGGTTTTTCATAACTAAGCAATCTGTTTTTCAAAAAGCTTAATCTCTCTAAGTAAATAGTCAAGTAAACTGAAAAGTTGTATTTGGTGTATTCCACCCTCCCCCCCCCCATACACCAAACCTTGTTCTTTCGGGACCAACAAGTGGTATCAGAGCGGTGGTTCATAGGACCATTGTTTATGTTACACAAGGGTGAAACCTGCGTGGTCAACTTGAATAGATCTAGAAAAACCTTTTTCATTCACTAGCATCCTATCTGTCATTATGGAATCATCTGTTGTTAGGGCATGTGAAGAATTCTCCATCCAAGGATACAGAGAATGGAGTTTCAGAATCAAGATGTGCCTCAAAGCTCATCATTGTCTGATGTGGAAAGTGATAGAGGAAGGACCATTGGTGATTTAAGAAGAGAAGACTCGAATTACAAAAACTGGTCCAATCAATGAATATGTGCTCAAAGATCCCAAAATGTATATTTCTGAAGAACGACGTGAAGCAAATCTTGATGATTTTGCCAAAGGAATCATCTCCAGCACGGTAAAAGGTGTTCATCTGGCTAAGATCCAAGATCTTGATACAGCCAAGGAGATGTGGGAAGCATTGAGATAACTAAGCTTAGGTTCTAAAGCAATGATCGAGAATAAGTTGTTTCTAGCGTGCAACAAGTTCGATGAATTCAAGATGAAGCTTGGAGAAACCATCGAGCAGATGAAGAACTGGTTTGTTGAAGTGTTACTTGAAGTTTCTGCATTCAACAAAAACAAGTATACACAGAGAGAGAAGAATCTCAAAATCCTCAGAGCATTGCCACCAAGCTGGGATATCTACTCTGCAATGCAACCACTACGTGCTGATTTCAACGATCTATCTGTTGAAGCACTATTTGATCATCTGGTTGTTCACAAATGTGACATCAGAAGGATTCATGGATCAGATTACTCTTCAAGCAAGAAGAATGAAAGCAGTTCAAAGAAAGAGAAAGAGACCGCCTTCAAAGAAAAGTGCAAAGCAGATGAACCAGTATTAACTACAACACCAGAAGAAGGAGGTTATGACAAGCTACTTAAAGAATTTGACATGATTGCTAAGAAGATGGACAAGATGAAAATCAGATCGAGAAAGTATCGAAGGTTAAAGATAACAAGAGCAGATATCAGAAGAATAATGAACCAGAACGATCAGATGACAAAGCTGACACAAAAAGTAATGGTAAAAATTTCAACTCTACTGATTATACTTGTTATGGCTGGCAGAACAGGTCATTTCAAGACAGATTGTCCTGATTTGTCAAAAAGTCAAAGAGAAGAGCTAAGAGCTAAAAGAGATAAGAAACTCAAAGCTCAATGCAAGGCCATGATAGCTAAAGAAGACTCAAGCAGTTCAAGTCATCTGTCTCATAGCTCATCAGATAATGATGAAGCATTCTATGCAGAAGAAACAGATGAAGACTGGGATGAATGCTACATGGGTTTGGACAACAGTCTCGACCAGATCGAGGTAAATTCTCAAGCTTCTATATCTTCAAATAAACCTATCTATGATTCAGGAAATGAAGATGAACCAGAAGTTTCATGGGATGAAATCAATGAGATGTTCAAGAGCTACACAAGCATAAAGAAGTTATTATCTGAAGTCATAAAAGAGAATGAAAAGCTGAATGAAACAGTAAAGTTCTTGAGTGAAGCAAACACCAAGTTCTCTACTCAAATAAGTGGTCTTGTAGAAAAGATCAAGACAAAAGATGCAGAAATATACTCACTCAATTCCAATGTAAAAGATGTGATCAACAGAAAGGATGTAGTTGAAGAAAAATTGAAGAAAACCATGGAAAACATGAGCAAGATCAACAAAAGTCAAGAACGAGGTGAAATGATCATCGATATGCAACAAAGGGGAAGAACTGGTCTAGGATACAATGGAAAATTCAGTGAGACTCAGTTTGTTGCTGAAAGAAAAGACATACCAGATCAAGTCAAAAATCTCAAGAACAAGAAAAATCAATCTCAGAAGATGATGATGAAGGAAACTGGAGACAAGAGATACTATCAAAAGAAGAGTCAATCTGCTCACTATGTCAAAACTGATAAAAATCAGAAGCAGAAGACTACTACCAAAACATCATCTACCAATAAGAAGAAGATCAACTGGGATAATATTGAGAGAAATCACCCATTTGTTTACAAAGCTATATCAAGAACAGATGAGGATAGAAGATAGATTACATGCTACATATGTGTTCCTAACACTAAGCTAATCTGGGTTCCGAAAGGAACTTTTGCTATTAACCAAGCACCCACTCGTTGAAAGGGTAGCTAAATCTTCATAATTGCAGGATCGAAGAACTGCAAGAAGAAGTAGAGTAGCAAAGGGAACAATCTGGATTATTGATAGTGGATGTTCAAAGCATATGACATGTGACAAGAGCGCTCTATCAGACTATGTGGAAAGAGAAGGACCACAGGTAACCTTTGGTTGTAACTCAAAAGGCTACACCAGTGGCTATGGTAACATCACAATTGCCAATTTTGTGCTAATGGAAATCAGATTATTTTTTATGCTAACAACTGTTTTGTGAAAAACAAGGACAGAGATGAAATTCTTCTTACCGAAAAATTGCAGGACAGACTATATATTGTGCAATGAAATAACCAGATCGAAACATGTCTGGTTACCAAAACAGCATCAAAAACAAGTTGGTTAAGGCACAAAAGACTAAGCCATCTCAATTTCAAGTCAATCAATAAAATTGCAAGAGAGAAACTAGTCGAAGGATTGTCAGACCAAGTATATGACGAAGATCATATTTGTGAAGCATGTCAAGCTGGGAAACAGACCAGATCATCATTCTCTAGCAAAGCAATACAGTCATCTACCAGAATCTTGGAATTACTTCACCTAGACTTATTTTGTCCAATTAAACCATTAAGTATAAATGGAAGGAGGTACACTCTAATCATTATTGATGATTATTCAAGATTCACATGGGTTATATTTTTATTCAAAAAGAAAGGGACATTGGAGAAGCTGCCAAAGTTTCTCAACAAGATCACCAAGCAGAAGGAAACATCTGTTGCAACAATCAGAATAGATCGTGGAACAAAATTTCTAAACCAGAAGATTGAGGACTATTGCAGTCAGATGGGTATCACACATCAAATATCTGCAGCAAGAACACCTCAACAGAATGGAGTGGTTGAGAGAAGAAATAGATCATTGAAGGAAGCAGCTCGCACCATGCTAAATGCAACCAGATTACCCAAGTTTTGGGTTGAAGCCATCTACACGGCTTGTTATACACAGAACAGATAGGTGATAACCCTCAGACACGGGAAAACACCATATGAAGTTTGGAATAACAGAAAGCCTAGGATACAGTAGTTTCGTACATAAATCTCAGTTGAAAACCTTTGATAGTAAAGCTGATCCTGGAATATTCTTAGGATATTCTGATGTTAGTAAAGTTTATAGGGTTTACAACAACAAGACTCATATTGTGGAGGTAACACCTCATATTGTATTTGATGAAACCATTCTTGAATACACAGAAGCAAGTGATGGACAGGTTCACGATCAGATTAACAACAAGAAAACAGAAGGGATACTACTAGAAGACATTCTAATGTGGAATACAACAGAAGAAAATGAGATTGATCTTCAACCTAATGTTGAGACCACCTCACAGCAAGGGGGAATAGAACATATCATTCTGGATCAAACTAGATTGATTCCACCAGAAAACAGTGAACTAGTGGAAGAAGGTAATAATGAACAATCTCAAGATCAACCTGAAGAATCCAGAAATGTCAACAGCTGGATCAAGAGATTGAGGTTGAACAAGCAGAAGTTGAAAACCCCTTTTCAAGCATCTTCAACAGCACCCCCTGAATTTGAGGACCCAACAGAAGAACCTGAGCCTGAGATATCAGAAGAAGAGATGTCCAGCAGAAGGAGATGGATACAAGAACATCATCCTCTAGAACAGATTGTTGGGAACCCATCAGATCGTATGAAGACCAGAAGAATGCATGGAGAAAGCGCACTACTAAGTTGTTATCTATCTCGTGTTGAACCATCTGAAGCCTATGAAGCACTAGAAGATGCAGACTGGATTATTGTTATGCAAGAAGAACTCAATGAGTTTAAAAGAAATCAAGTTCGGTACCTTGTAGACAGACCAAGACACCAGGGAGTAATAGGTGTCAAATGGGTATTCAAGAACAAACGATATGAAAATGGTGAAGTCATCAGAAAAAAAGCCAGACTAGTTGCAAAAGGATATAGTCAACAAGAAGACATTGATTTTGATAAGACATTCGCATCAGTTGCAAGATTAGGAGCAATCAGACTGTTTCTAGCATATGCCGCATACAAGAGATTCAAGGTGTACCAGATGGATGTCGAGAGTGCATTTCTAGACAGTATACTTGAAGAAGAAGTGTATGTTGAACAACCACCTGGTTTTGAAGAAGGAAATCCGTACCAGAAGGTGTACAGATTAGCCAAAGTTGTATATGGTTTGAAACAAACACCCAGAGCGTGGTATGAAATGCTATCAACGTTCTTACTCGAGTCAGGATTCAGAAGAGATTCTGTTGACAAGACATTATTCATAATCAAAGTCAAAGAACATATTCTTTTAGTCCAGATATACGTTGATGATATCATATTTGGTAACTAATGAAGAATAAATATCAAATGTCCATGATGGGCGAGATGAACTTCTTTCTAGGCTTGCAGGTGAAGCAGTTACCATATGGTATCTTTGTCAATCAAACAAAATATATCAACGATCTGATCACAAAATTTGGAGTCAAAGATAGCAAACCTGTCAAGATTCCAATGCAGACCAACGGGAAGATAGATCCAGACCCAGAAGGGAAACCAGCAAACATAACTCAGTATAGGGGTATCATTGGCTCTCTACTATATTTAACTGCAAGTCGACCTGATAATACTTTTGCAGTTGGAGTATGTGTTAGATACTAAGCCAACCCCAAGGAGTCTCATATGGAAGCTGCCAAGAAGATACTCATATATCTTAAAGGAATAGCACACATTGGATTATGGTATCCATGTGAGGACAATTTTGAGTTAACAGGCTATTCTAATTCAGATTATGCTGGATGCAAATTGGAAAGAAAGTCTACTTCTAGAACGTGTCAGTTTCTTGGAAACAAGTTAATCTCTTGGTTTTCAAAGGAACAAACATCTGTTGCTACATCAACAACTAAGGCAGAGTACATGGCAGCTGGAAGTTGTTGTGCACAGATACTTTGGTTGAAGCAGCAACTGAAGGACTACGAGATCGATGTTAAGGAGATACATATATTCTGTGACAGCTCAAGTGCCATTGCTATAACACATAATCCAGTACTCCACACAAGATGCAAGCTTGTTGATGTCAGACATCACTTCATTCGAGATCATGTGGAGAGGAAACACATCCAGATAGAGAAGATACACACTGATGTACAACATGCTGATATCTTAACGAAAGCCTTACCAGAAGAAAGATTCAAGATGTTATGTGGAAAGCTAGGCTTGCTAAACCTAGATGAAAGAATCAAGTTAATACTAGATTGACATAACCAGATCATGTAGCAGAACGATGAAAATAGAAGCACTAGCTATGATAACTAGATTCCTGTATCACTGCAAAACTAGACTGTCAACCAGATTGACAGGAGCAGAATGAAAAACCAGATAAAACAATGTGATAGCAGAAGACATTACCAAATGGAAGCATAAACCAAACAATACCAGATTGATATAAATACCATGAGTCAAAAGATGATGGAGATACAGCAGTGACACGTGGAAATTAATTTTCCAATAATCGATTACTTAGACAAGGGGGAACTTGGAAATTAGAAGCATCTCTAACACTAATTACCGCCCTAACTATGGTCTATAAAGTTATTTTCTGACATAGATTTGCTAAATCTTCCATAATTATGATGATTAGCACACCTTTGGAAACTGTGATCAAGAAAATCTCTGCAAGAAAAAGAATAAAGAAAGTTGCAGTGGATAAGAAGATTTACACGCTCCATCCTACAACCCTAGGATCTAGCGCGTGCATCAAACGCAACACAAGGTGGCAAAATGGAAAGCTGAAGCAGGAAAACCTAAAAAGGGAGATTCTCATCCAACCTTAAAATTCTTAATCGCTTTAATCTGAGCCGTTGATTATTTTCTTATATATATGAGTCGTACGTGCATTAAACTATTCACCTTACAGTTTCATCGCACTGAGCACTACTCTTCTCTCGCAAAGTTTTTCTCAAAACTCCAAACTCCTTTTTGATCATGGCACTTCAAACCTCTCTGTTTCTACAACATGTTGTTGGGGTTCAGAAATTTCTTTCCCCTGAACCATTTGCTATTTTTGAAACCCACGTTTTTCACAAACTGGAGGAAATTTTCGCCATGGTTAAGCGCTGCAAAGGTTTCTAAAGTTCTTCATCTTATTAATAGCATCTATTGAAGATTTATTATGAGTTCTTTATCTGGAGATATATCCTATTATATAGTGTTTTATTTATTGATATATGTGTGTTATGCATACTCTTTGGATAACTGTTATAGATATTCATCATTGCGCCATTTCATATTCTTTTAAATATGTCATACATGATTCTCACACAACTGATGATGATATGTTATTCACTGGAATATCTTTGTTATTGTAGGTTTCCATAATATTTTTACCTCTCATCCTAACATGTACTTGGCAAAACAGGCAGCCACATTCTACTTGACATGGCAAGATGAGAAGGAAGGTAACGAGGCCAATGTGTTGATGCCCATTGGAGATAGGACGAGCAAGACTACCTACAACGTCCTCGCCATGATTAATCAAGCATACCGCCTAAAAGATGAAGGTATGACACTTGATGATATCACCTCTGATCAACTTCAGGAAGCGGAGGAGAAAGTCATGGTGATTCCCATGTCATACACGGGAAGGATGTTCCATAGATCCCTACTTCAACCTGGCTACAAGCTGATATTCAAATTTGTTCAAAGGTTCTTTCTCAACCACAGTGGATCCTATGATCAAGTTACCCTAGAGAAGTTCAGGATTCTCACAGCTGTTGTTCTGAACCTCAAAGTTAACTGGAGTAGAATCATGTTCGATCTATTGGCTAAGGAGACCAAGCTTGTGAAATACACTAAGGATGCCCGAGGGAATGGTGTTTCTGTGGAAGTAAGATGGAACTTGAGGCATTCTACCAAAATTAGCTTCATGGTAAAAAAGTTCTTCAAGCAGCAAGTCTGGGAGGACGCCACCAAGTTCAACACCAGATTTACTATTCCTAAATACCAACACCAGATAGAGATGTCTTTGGGACTCACTCCAGCCTTGTTCAACAAGGTTACAGATGAAGTGCACCATGTTGCACTATTGGAGATGGGTGGTTCAAATCCGATCTGGATACCACCAACCAGAGCAGTGGAGAAACAAAAGGAAAAGGCACCAAAGGAGAAGGTGCAGAAGGAGAAAGCAACACGCAAACCACCTACCAAGAGGGCAAGTTCCATCGACACAGACACTTCCACCTCTCACCAGCCTAAGCAGAAGAGGCGCAGATTGAGGAAAGTTCACGACTCTCTACCACCCACTGAAGAAATTCAACAAGTCACAGACGACATCCCGCAACCAGAACCAGAAATGACTCAACCAGATCAAGTCAGTCCACAACAAGCTGAGGAGGCTCAGCAACCAGAAAGTCTTATTCCTCCACAAACAGAGGAGCCGACATTTGTTGAACCAGAATCAAGTTACAACCCCTATCAGGAGAAGGAATTCTCTCCTGCCAGAACATCGACACCCTCACCTAACAGAATGCAGAGGATCTATGAGGAAGAAGAGGAAGAAGTTGAGTCAGCTGAAGAAGAAGAAAAGAAAAGGCAAGCAGAAGGTGTGATTAACCTACTAGAAAATGAAACAGATCACTCTGTGCTTCAAGATTTTCCAGGTATTCACATGCTGCCAGAGAGTCTTGGAGCTGCCAAGAGAGTCAAGTTCTACTTGCTGGTTAAGGACAGCGAGTACTACATCTTTGATGCTCTGCTCCAGACCGGATCGATGGAAGAACTGAAGAAGGAGGAAGCCACCTTGCTCAGCTTACTGCAAGCAAGCACTATTTGTGAAGTGCGGGCAGAATACCATCAACTCATTCTAGCAATGATGAAACATGAGCCAGATTGCTGAAGATATACCTCAAGCCATTTTATGCTGATAAAATGGAATTTTACTCAAGTGTGATAGGATCAGATGAAGAGGCTGATCAGAATGTGGTCATGGGAGGTCCAGAAGGGGACCAGATGGAGCAAACCACTAGAAAGCCAGATCAACCTCCACTGACGCAAGAATCAACAAAACAGCAACCCACCCAAACAACAGAATAGCAAAAGAAAAGGAAAAAGAAGACCCCAGTTATCCATCTAGATCCAATAGATGAGGAACCAGCTGGTCAACACATTGATGGAGAACCCACAAATGAGCTGTACACACTTGGAGTCGCTCAGAAGTTGAAGAAGAATGTCACATTCTCCAATCTTGAAGAGATTCTGGAACGGGAGACAAAATCCTTCAACAACTACCAGATCGACAATCTGATTACTCTTCGAATTGAAGATCACATGAATGATACCTACAACACCCTGCAAGAAAAAGCCACACAGATCCTTGCTAACTTCAATCAGCACCAGAATGACTATGTCAATGACATAGATCTGGATCTACGTCGCAAACTGCGCCACCAGGACAAAGAATTCAACAAGAAATTGGATGATGATAGAGCAACTGCAGAAACAGCTAGGGAGAAGACTGATCTGCGACTAGAGGCAGTTGAAAAGAAGACACAGAATGTTCAAACTCTAGTAACCAATCTAATGGCAAAGCAGAACGAATCAATTGATACTGCTGTGAAGAGCCAAGCTGCAGCCATTACTGCTGAAGTGAAGGAGGCCACTGCCCTGGATGTCCACGCCAAACTTGCTGCCTTTGAGAAGGAGAAGTTCGTGGAAATCATGAAGGCTAACCAAGTCAGTGTTCTAGACGATCTGCTCTATCCCAATCCCACAGAATACGAGAATCAAAACACCAGACTCAGTAAGGTTGAAGAACACCAGCAAACCTACGATGCTACTATCTCCACCATGAACAGAAGACTAGAAAGGAAGCTCTCTGCCACGAATCAGACAGTGAACATGCTGCTAAGCTTCAAGGTAGATGTAGAAGAAAAGATGGAGTCCATGAAGGCAGAAATAGATTCTCTCTGTACACTCATCATGACTATTTTTGATGATGTCGAAAAGGGGAAAATATCTAAGACTGACAAGGGAGGAAAAAGAGATGGCAAGAGTTCTGGAAAGCATGTAACAGAACCAGAACGACCAGACCAAGGGACAGAAGCTGCTGAAGCTCAATCTGGTCTGATTCAACAGCCGAGGGAGAGGCCCAGAACCCCACCAAGGGCAAATCCCACTATTGAACCAGAACAAAGTCAACAACAAGCTGTTGCTGCTCGTGATAAAGGAAAGAAGCCTATTGATGAAGGAAACCAGATAGCAGAGATGCTGCTGTTTGGAGTCAATAGAGAACAAGTTTGTCCCTATCTTTCGGGCACAATTCTAGAAAGAACATGCAGAGCGTGAGAAGAAGATAGTTGCACAAGAAGCAAAAGAGAAGTCTTACCAGACGACCTTCTCCTCACTTCCATCATCAGAACGCTCTCAGCAACAGTCTTCACAATCCACAACGCAATCGAAGAAGAAGAAGAAGAAGACCTTTATTACATGGAATCTGTCCTTGCAGAAGCAAACACCAAAGGATATCTGGGTACCAGAAAGTAACCAGAAGGATTGGGAGCTGGTCAAGCAAGGGTTTATAATGAATAGGTACTTTCTCAAAGAACCTATATATTCAGAGTCTACACCAGACGAAGACTTCAACAGGTACATGGAGAATTTTAGAGACAAGGACCTGATACAGAGAATCAGATTGGTTGCCACGAGTGCTAAAATCCAAATAAAGGCACCTAAAAAGGAGTATATGGTATGCCATATGATTCCAAGAAGCAACATTCCCGACAAGACATACATACTAAACTACATCAATCAGCTGGCTAAGATAAAGGGATACAAGATTGACAATCACGACCCTAACTACGCTAGAGTGAGAGATGGAATTTATGAAAGTATCCAACTTGTCTCTGATGCACAGCGTGAAAAGATGAAGAAAGGAGGAGCAGCCAGATGGTTTTCTTAAAATTGTCTTATTCTACATTCATCTGCTACTTCTTTTTCTTATTTTTGATAACTCCATGTAATCCACCTGTACTAAATTGATATATATATTCACACATGTGGATTTTTCTGAAGATAAAGTCTCACTGTCCAGAAATTTTTATTGCATTTGATTGTTATATGAATTAATAACAATCTGTTAACCCTTCTGGTTGTTTAAAACCAGATCACTCTTAAAACGCTTTATTTAGGGTTATTTTGTAAAGTGTGGTTTCTACATCATCAAAAATGGGAAAATTATTGGGAACCCCACAATATTTTAGTTTTGATGATGTTCTCTCGAAACAAACTTAGAGTTCATCATGTCTTGCTAGACCTCAATCTGTTCTAAATGTACCATATCACTGTAATATAAAGTGAATCAGATAAAGAACATGATCTTAGTCCAGATTAGAAAATGACTTGGTATGTAAAGGATCTCATCCTATAGAAGTCATTCTGTTTTTCTATTATTCGTGGACCAGATCAATAGCAGATTGAAGCACGCAGATGATGTAACAGATGGTCACTCGGTCAGTTCTACCAGAAAACTCACAGAAGAGTCTACCATGTTTTGGAGCATATTTTTTGAAGGCCAGATCGACTGCTGACCAAATCGATATCAATCTTGTGTGTCCAGATCGATGTTTGAAGTTGAACCAGATGATATCAGATCATTCATCAGTCAAATGGCAATCATGTGTTTTGACCAGATTAACTGATGAAGAATCCCAAACTCATTGCCACATCGCGCGAGCTGTCAAAAATGAAAGGAGAATCAATCCTTATGCGAAGAAGGAAAGTAGCACCTGTCAACGATCTGCTTTCCATAATTATTGAAGATTCAGTCAAACTTTCCAAAGGCAGAAGGAGATAATTTAGGGATTCACTATCCTTGATTGGTAAATCACATTTACTCCAAACCAATCAAGACCAACGGTTAGAATTTCAAATTCTACACCTATAAAAGCTTGGAACAAAGACTGGAATAGTACAAGACTATCATCGACGATCAACAAGTTGTTACTCTGCCCAGAAATCATCTTAATCTTCAGAGCATTCACTTGAGAAGATTTCTACTCACCAGATCGTGTTCTAAGTTGTTCGTGATCGAAATCACACCAACTCGATTCAAGTCTTTCTTATCGAGAAGAAGGAAGGAGATCTTCTCTAGCTAGTAGTTTTCTAGTGGATTAACGTGAAGAGATCCAATTACAGTAGTTTTCTATAAGTTGTAAAGGGACACGACCCTTATTCGTGCATAAGTTTTAAAACAAATTGTATTTGAAATTTGTGGCTCGTTCTCAGTGAGTATAAATAAGAAGAGTATCCTAGTAGTGGATATCTAATCCATTTTAGATTGGACCGTGGATGTAGGGGGGTTTCCCGAACCACGTAAACAGTTGTGTTATATACTTTCTGAATTTCAAATTTCAGTTGTTTTATTCACTAATCTGCACACTCATTTAAACTGCATTTTTAATCGATCAGCTAATACTTAATTAAGTTTCCAAAAGGTTTTCTAATCAAGAGCACTGACTAAGTCCACCATTTTCTGCACACAACACTCTGCTAGAGAACAAGATTACTCTTGATTTCTGCTCAGTGTTATTCACTAGAGAGTTTCTGTCTGGACGGAACAAGATCGATCTAGTCATCGACCTGGTTTGTCACAACTAAGAAATCTATTTTTCAGAAAGCTTAATCTCTCTAAGTAAATAGTCAAATAAACTGAAAGGTTTGTATTTGGTGAATTCCCCCCCGCCCCATACACCAAACCTTGCTCTTCTGGGACCAACATCTGTCACTATGGAATCTTATGTTATTAGAGCTTCCGAAGAGTTCTCTATCCAATGATACAGAGAATGGAGTTTCATAATCAAGACTTGTTTGAAAGCTCATTACTGTCTGATGTGGAAAGTGATAGAAGAAGGTCCACTGGCTATATATGAAGAAAAGACCCGTGTAGGTGACACTGGAGTTGTAACAGAGCATGTACTCAAAGATCCCAGAAAGTACACTATTGAGGAACGACGTGAAGCTAACCTAGATGACTTTGCAAAAGGAATCATTTCCAGCACATTCAAAGGAGTTCATCTAGCAAGAATTCAAGATTTGGATACAGCTAAAGAAATGTGGGAAGCACTGCGAGAACTCAATCTTGGGTCAGAAGTAATGATCGAAAAAAAAAAATTTTGATGGCCTGCAACAAGTTTGATGAATATAAGATGCGACCTGGAGAATCCATTGATCAAATGAAGACCAGGTTCACTGAAATCTTACTGGAGATTTCTTCTCTCAAGAAGGATAAATACACTCAGAGAGAGAAAAATCTCAAAGTCATCAGAGCACTGCCACCTAGCAGGGAAATCTATGCAGCAATGCAACCACTAAGAGCTGACTTCAACAATCTCAATACTGAAGCTTTATTTCATCATCTAGCTGGTCACGAGTACGATATGAAGAGAATTCATGAAACAGATTACTCATCCAGCAAGAAGGGAGAAAGCAGTTCCAAGAAATAAAAGGAGGTAGCTTTCAAAGCTAAGACTCCAGTTGAGGATCCAGCTGCACCTGATGTAGAGGAAGAAAGTTGAAGTGACAAACTGATTAAGGAATTTCCTATGATTGCAAAGAGATTGGAGAAACTTGAGTTTAATCGCTTTATATTATTCGCCTAGTTATATTATTCTCGTAGTTATAGAAATCTCATAATCCATTTATTTGCTTTTTGTGTCAAACAATGAAATAAATCGCTTTGCTAAGTCTTCCTTGTGATTCAACTTTGGGTTGACTTACTGTTGCTTGACGACCTCGTTATAATGCAAGCAACGTGAATAATTTTAGTCGAAACAAAAGCCAACTTGATGGAGTGCGGCAAGAACTCCAAAAAACGTGGCCGCCCTAATGCATAAGGCAAGGGCAAAGTTGTTGCTCGAAAATTAGAAGGTACATGCATCAATTGCGACAAGCCGGGCCACATGGCGAAGGATTGCACTAGTCCAAAGAAGAAAAAAAAGGTGACTAAGCGGTATGCCCACGTTGTCGAGAAAGACAAGTGGGATGAGGATGACTTAGCTGCCATGGTTTCTGAAGTCAACCACATTGAAAATCCACGATCTAGGTTTGTCGACACACGTGCTACCGTTCATGTGTGCTGTGATCGAACCATGTTTTTGACATATCGAGCTGTTGAGAGAAAAAAGCTTCACATGGGCAATCAAGACTCGTCTGATGTGTCCAGAGTTAGTGATTGCATGCTCAAACTGACGTATGGTCAAGAGCTCAAGTTGAAGGATGTGCTGCATGTCCCAAACATCCGAAAGAATATTGTATCGGGTTCTATTTTTGTTAGCAAGGGCTTTAGGCTCGTGTTTGAGTCTGATAAGTTTGTTTTGTCTAAGTTTGGTAATTTTCTCATAAAGGGTTTTCTTTCCAATGATTTGTTTAAACTTAATGTAATGGAAGTTCTCCGTGTACCGAAACTTGATAATAAGTAGAATGCTTCAACTTTCTCTTATTTACTTGAGTGCTCTGATTTATGACATTGTAAATTGGGAAATATTAATCTAAATGCGCTAAAATGATTAGTAAATTTAGATATACTAAAAATTAGTGAATTTAATTCACAATTGAAATGTGAAATTAGTCTTGAAGCCAAAATGGCTAAACTCCCATTTCACTCGGTTGAGAGGAGCACCGAACTGTTAAGGTTTGTATACCTCAAAGCATGCTTTATGCTTAGACGATGTATCAGACTTTTTTTCAGTTTCATTTTAATGAGAATAAATATTTATATCATTAGTTTGTTATTTATTATCTATCTATATATTGAATTGCAAACAAGTCCGGTTACTACAATTGTAGACTGTGTGGTGGATCGATGATCATAGAAGGTAACAAAGTCGGATCATTTGTTGTATAAAGCTCACAGTCTAGTCGGTAAAGGTTGTGATATCATTTAATACGAGAGTTTCCGAGGGGGGCCCACGACGCGATGTTGTGGCCTGGTTCCGGCCTCCGTTCTCTGCCTTTGTTCTTCTTCTCCCACTCAATTACATAATTAAATATGAAATACATGGAAAAATTATAATCTAACATGGTCAACCCCCGTGTGATTACATTTAAGCCTCAAAACGGGCACCGAAGAACGAATCAAGCGAATAAATGCGGTGTTAAATCAAATAAGCTACATAAACATATATAATGCTTGAATTTAAATCAAGCATCCTAATATCGATTATGATCGCAGGCAAATCAAATAAAGAATTAAATCCAATTTATACGATAAATTAAAATCATATGACCGGCTCTGATACCAACTGATAGAACCCGTATAAGGGTCTCATAAATGTGCAGGATCCACAGGTTTAATTAATCGCACAAATAATTAATTCTTGAACAATTAATACCAAATAGGAGAATATAATTACGGAATGAAATAATTATACCTTCTCCTTCGCCTGTCCTTCGCTTGTGGAGAAACGAATTGAATCGTTACCAACGAACCGCAATCAACACAGTAGGAATCTCCTCTTGATCTCCTCGAATCCGACCTCAAAAATTTCTAATATATTCCCTATCTACTAATTGAATATCGTGTGACCAATAATCTATCAAGTATTTAAGAGAACAAGAATGAAAATTAAAGAGTTTGAATATAATGCTTCTTAATTTTCGAAAATTCAAGAGAGTTTATCTGTCTTATGGCCGAAAATTATAGGAATGGGAGGACTATTTTTCGGCCAACATGTGTCCCTTGTTTATAGATATTTTGGGCTAGGTTAGAGTTTCTAAGGTTAATGGATAAGATCTTAAATAATAGAATTAATTCTCACTTTTATCTCTCTACAATTTCCATCTATTATTCAAATTTGAATTTTGAATAATTCAAAATAAATTTGATTTAGTCAAATTCATAACTTAATTAAATATAATTAATTGTTTGGTCCAACTTAGACTTAAATTAATTAATTTAAGTTAATTTAACTTCAAATTAATTACTCCATGGAAATGTAATAAAGTTTAACTCCATTATAAATATTTATCAACTCCACTCTAGGATAAATATTGAACTCATCTTGATCCATCCAAATTACGGATATAACCCTCTTGTCATTAATTATATCCCGCGTTTAATATCTATAAAATCCATTAATTAATTGAGCTTGATGACAACTCATAATTAATGAATATATTTATTCATGAGTGATCCGATTCAAACCTTAATTATTACATACAAAATAAATTCCAACTGGTCGGTTTTCTTATGCATTAAACCTTTCTGAACGCCTCACGTGGATTTATTCAACTCGTGTTTATCAAGACACGATTTTGTGTGACTGACAATCGAGCACTTCTAGCTAAACCAATAACTACCGCTCAAGACATCACTATTTAGTGTTACGAAAAATTCGTAAGCGAAGATTAATCAAAGCAGCGTCTAATCAGCCGCATATACTAATGTCATCGACACATAGATTAAGAAATAACTAATTTATGAAACCTTGTTCTAAGGAACAACACGTAGAAATTATCTCACTGTGAAACCTCTCAATATATATAGGCAAAGCATGTGTATCAACTTATACATACCGATAGCATTCTGCGGGCTAAGGTCAGCTCTCGCATCAAATGATACTGAAGTCCTTACCGACTAGACTGTGTTATCATCTGTGATCATCGATCCACCACATAGTCTACAATTTCAGTAAATGGACTTGTTTGCAATTTAATATATAAAGATAATAAATAACAAACCAATGATGGAAACATTTATTCTCATGAAAATGAAACTGAAAAAAATTCTGATACATCGTCTAAGCATAAAGCATGCTTTGAGGTATACAAACCCTAAAAATCTCCCACTTATACTCAGACATTCTTTAGAGTATACAAATCTATGTCGCGTGACATATAACTCTCGCACATATACCAAAAAAAGTCTATAACACGTCATACTCCTAATCCCTCTACATACCTCTCAAACGTCTTCCCTTTCATGCTTTTTTTGAAGGGGTCTGTCAAGTTTTTCTCCGACGCAATTTTCATCACCACTATGTCGCCTCTTCTGATTATAACATCCATGATGTAATATTTCCTCTCGATGTGTTTAATCGTCTTGTGGGCCGTGGTTCCCTTGAGTATTTCACTGCACCAGAGTTATCACAATAAATCATGATACTCTTCGGCATACTCAGAATGACATCCATGTCCATCAAGAAGCCAAATTGCTTCCTTTGCGGCCTTAGATTCGGCCACATATTTAGCTTCCATGGTGGAGTCCGCGTTGCATTTCTGCTTCACACTCCTCAATGTCACGGCTCCGCCTCCCAAAGTACACACATACCCTGAGGTAGATTTCCTTAGTGGAGACGGTGTAACCCAAAGGATATAATGAATCGGCATGGTAAACCAAACAGTACTCCTTAGTCCGTTTAAGGTACTTGAGTATGTTCTTTACCGCTGTCCAATGGCCCTTTCTAGGGTTAGACTGATAGCGTGCTACCATGCCTATGGCAAACCAAATATCCGGTCTAATACACATCATAGCATACATGAGACTACCTACTGTAGAAGCATAAGGTATCTATCTCATATCCTCTTTTTCAGTAGGTGTCTTAGGCACATGTCCTAAGAAAGTATTATTTCCCTAGATAATAATTGAGTATTTGTGCGAATTAATCAATGTGTTTTCGTTTATCAGCCCATGTTGTTATGATACTCTACTTGCTCTATATTACACCTATTTTTGTGTTTAAAATATTGCGATCACATGTCCTGAAGATGATAGGCTATTTGAGCGAGATCGAGACTCTAGGTGGTCAAATTGACAAAGAGTCTCAGGTTGATATCGTTCTTCAGAGCTTACCGTTAAGTTTTGAGTTATTACGGATCAACTGCATCATGAAAAAAAGTGATTATACGCTGACGGAATTACTGGCTGAGCTGCAAACGGTAGAAAATGTGATTAAAGCTCAACCCAAGATTGTGTTAGCAGTGTCGGCTGCTTCAGCTTCTTCTAGCAATCTTAGAAAGGATAAGGGCAAGAAGAAGGGAGCACCGAAGAGTGCTAAGAAGAGGAAGGGGACAGGTGGAATTTCGAAGAAAAAGGAAGGAACGAGAAAATGTTTAAAGTGCGGTGAGAAAGGACACTCAAAATCAGACTGTCCCCTTCTCAAGAAGTCAGTGAGCGGTCAAGGTATGTCTAAAGCTTTAGTGGTTACATCATGTTATATGGCTAGTTCTGCCCATTCTTGGGTAGTGGATACGGGAGTCACTGACCATGTTTGTTGTGATTTGCAGACCCTCCTGCGATCCAGGCTACTAAGAGACGGAGACATTTCCATCTCGTAGGGCGAAGCTACGAGAGTGGCGGCCGTTGTAGTGGGAGACGTAGAGTTGCAGTTTGCTTCTACTATTCAAGTTTTACATGAAGTTTTATTAGTACCTAATTTTAGAAAGAACCTTGTTTCGGTTTCTAAACTTATTTTGGATGGATATTTTGTTTCTTTTGATATCCTGTTTATCAAGAAAAGAGACTTGTTTATTTGTTCTGGTATTTTGGTTAACAATTTGTATACTATCTCTACAAAACCCAAGCAACGTTTAACTTCAACTCTTAACTTATCTACTAACTCCAAGAAGAGGAAAAGTTTCTTCTCTTTCGTCGAATGATACATATCTTTGGCACTTAAGACTTGGACATAACTACCTAAGGAGGATTGAAAAATTAGTGGAATATGGGCCTTTGGATAAACTTCAAGTTGATCCATACCCGACTTGTGAATCCTGCTTGGAAGGTAAAATGACCAAAAGACCTTTCAAGGTCAAAGGAAATAGAGCCCAAGATGTGTTGGATATCAATCACTCTAACGTTTGTGGTCCAATGTCGACTCAGACTAGAGGTGGCATGCATTATTTCATCACTTTCATTGATGATTACTCTAAATATGGATATGTCTTCTTGATGCACCACAAGTTAAAATTCTTTCAGAAATTTAAGGAATTCAGGGCACTTGTGGAAAATCGTCATGGAAAGACTATCAATTGGCTGCGTTCTTATCGCGGGCCAATCATAGATTTGAATCTCTAATTGATCATCTTGCCGTGTAGAGAGAGATTAGCGAGATCTCTTTGATTTGGTAACAAATATCTGATTGATCTCTTTCAATCTTTGATCTCTGATTGATTCTCCTTCCTTCTTTGAACATCCTGGTGATGTGGCATAAGGTGGAATTCTCTTTAAGTTCATCGGGTGACGCATTGTATACTCAGATGACTTTGAGAATATCATATGACTATGTAAAACTTCAGATGACTCATTGTATATCCGAAGATTACATAATCTCTAATTATGTGATCTATAAGGGCAGGTTCACTCTGCATGCTGGTCAGGTCAGGTTCACTTCCAGCGAGGTGGTCTGGTCCAGGTTTGCTCCTTAAGTTGATAAGAAAAGTTGGGTGTAGAGTAGGTTAGGTCCAGGTTGTGTGACCTTATCAGGTTATCTGCTTGCATCAGGTTTGCTAGTCTGTTTCCAAATATCATAAAACTATCTTGAACAGATGACTTCCTATAGGATAGAATCCTGAAAGGTATTTAGATCATTTACAGCTTTAGTCATCAGCTAACCTGTTCTAAGAGATTGGTTTTCTATAAATAAGACTTTATAACTTAGTCTTTTCTTTACAACATACCAATGTTAAAAATAAAGACAGGCTTGCTCCCTATCAGGTTCACTTATGAATTAAGTGATCTCCCTGTTACAACTTGAGCAGGCTTGGTCTAACAAGCAAGACTTAAAATAAATCTAAGTGTTGTTTCGAAAGAACATCATCAAAATAAAATATTGTGAGGGTTCTTAACATAGGGTTACCATTTCCTAAAGTGATGTCGATAACAAAGCTACTTGGATCGCGTTGTTTAGGAGGTCAAGGTTGTTGCATGACTGTACTCTCCACTTCAGATACTATCACCACTTCTTGATCAACTCTTTGAAAAATTTGACATAGGCGGGGGTGTTCCGAATAACTTTGATGAGAGGCATATTGACAGTGACTTTGGAAAGCATTTTATATAAGTCTGTGAACTACTAGTCGTGTTTCGTATTCCTTAGCCTGCTGGGATAAGGAATCGGTGGAAAGATTTGCTGTCTTCGGGAGTTCATCCTCGGGCAGCTCTTTCTCCACTTCAGGTGGTGGCCCATTTTCTTTGTTAAATTTAATTTGGGGTTGCATCTCAATCTTGGTATCCACCATTTTTCCAATCCTTAGGACACACACAGCTTGCACTTGATGGAGTTGTTGACCTTATCTCGAAATTATCCTCGTCTACTGGTTTTGCTGCAATTGGTTGACTGCGTCGGAAATTTGCCCCATGGCTGACTCGAGGCGTTTAATCATGGCATCCTGAGCCTCTCGCGCTTGTTTTCTCTCTTGCATAAAATCTGCCAGGCTTTCCTCGAAAGACGATTTCTAGGGAGGAACAGACTGACGTGGGTATTGTTGTGGAGGATATTGTTGTTGCTACATCGGTGGGGCATAGAATTGTTGTTGCGGAGGTGGAAAATATTGCGGCTGCGGCAGGTAATATTGTTGTTGCTGCTGATACTGAGGGTGGAATTTCTGAGTTTAGGGTCGTCTGTTCTGGAAATTTTGTGCTCCTTGCCCCTAGAATTGTGCAGCGTAAATCTCAGCATGTCACTCATTTGTCATCTCAGTGATTCGATGGTATTCTTTCACAGCATGGAAAAATTCCCCGCAAATTCCACATTGTTTTGGTGTATTATGCTATCGGGGTGGTGATGATGGCCTTTGCATTTTTAGCTCCTACATTTCCCTTATTATTTCAACCATCTGTTTCTTCAAATCCAGACTAGCAGTCACATCACTTGCCTCCATTTGTCGGGGTCGAGAAGATTTCTGTTGGGAGCATGTAGCTAAAGTGTCAAAGATCTCGTTCATCTCTTCAACGGTTTTGACCGCAATGTTTCCCCCTATCAAACTATCCACCATGAATTGTGTAGTCTGAAGTAGACCATCGTAGAAGAATTGGCACAACATCTCCGGTGCCATCTGATGGTGTGGACAATGTTGTAACAACTCCTGAAACATATCTCAAGCTTCATGGAATGGATCGTCGGGGGCTTTCCCAAAATTCATAATTTTAGTACGTACCATCTGAGTTTTATTATGTAGGTAGTACTTCAACATGAATTTCCCGCACACTGATGCCCAAGTTGTCAGTGAGCCAGGTGGGAGTGATAAAAACCAGGACTTTGCTCGATCTTTCAGCGTATAAGGAAAGCACTTCAGTTTTAGTTGATCATCCGTCAAGGAGAGTAGAGGAAAGTCTGCACCACCGTGCAGTATTCTCGAATGAATTTAAGAGCATCTTCATTCAGCAGCCTATGGTATTCCGGTAAAAGTGACTGCTGGTGCGGTTTCAATTCATAATTTCTTATTGTTGTCGACAGAACGATAGCAGAACTTGCGATGCCGAATTAGGGCATGGTGCAGTCGCCCATATATCTTGGCCTGTCTCCATTCTCCTCAGATATCTCTTCAAAAATTTGTGAGAAAAAGAATTTGTCGATAAACTCGAGGTCTTCTCCTAATGCGGCTAAAATTTCTCGTCTTCGGTGAATATTTTTGATGAAAGGCGTCAGAAGATGATTATTACTGCGATGACCTTGCATACACAACAATAAACAAAAATATCAAACACGCCACAATAAAGAATAAGAAATTAAACATAATAAAAAAAAGAAAAAAAGACTCAAAAGACTAAAAACAATGAATTAAATCGCCTAAAGACTTCCTCGGTAACGGCGCCAAAATTTGTTTCGACTAAAATTGTTCACGCGCTTGCAATCTAACGAGGTCGTCAAGTAATAGTAAGTCAACCCAAAGTCGAATCAAGGAAAACTTAGCAGGGCGATTTGTTTCATTGTTTGACACAAAAAGCAATTAAAGGTATTAAGATATTTCTATAACTAGGCGAAAAATATAAATTACATGAAAAGATAAAATCTAGTCTAATAAACATAAAGGAAAACATAATTGAAAAACATGAATTTAGAGAAAGCAATAAATCTTAATCTAATGGAAGAAAGAATAACCATAATTAAAAGACAAAGAATTAAGAAAGCAATTAAGAGACTCATCTTAAATCAAAGAATAATTAAATTGAGTCATTACATACTCAATAAATGAAGAACAATTAAATAAATCAAATCAGGTCTTGAATTGGAAAGAGATGAATCCACAATGAAAAACTTGAACTTGAAACAACGGATTGAATGTTGCGAATGACTAATCTTCGAAATTGAAATGCTACACTAAAACGATCAAAGAAAATAAACTAAAGTAAATCAAAACACATGTAAATAACTAGGCTAAAATTCATAATTCTCGATTATAGGGTGACAAATCGAGAGGTGCTCGGAAAATAGGTGTAAAAAGATGTAGCGAATGAAGAAGTCGCGTCGCTTATTTATAGAATATGGGAGCTCAGCGGTCACATAGAGTCAGCAACCGCTAACTCGTTCTGTCGCGCCTAAAGCGCTGAGCCGTTGGACCAAACTCCCGCACCATCCACTGGGGTCAGCGGTCGCTGACCTTGGCCCTCGGCCCTCCGCTAGCTCGCTGTTGGATGCTTCGCCGAGAGGCCCTGTCAGTGATCCCTGAGTGTCCCGCGGCCGCTAAGATGTCCTTACCATCCCTATGCTTTATTCTCTCGTCATTTCTCTTGTCTTTTCTTGTCTCGTTTTCAAAATTAGCACTTATTGAGCTTATGATCCTGAAGCATAAAACATAACATAAATCGAGCCCAAATTACCATATAACACGGGGAAAGTAAGAGAATATAGGTGATGAACACACGAGTTTGTACAACTAAAAATAGGCTAAATAGTTTTCGCCTCGTCTCCAAATTACCATGCGGTGGCGGTGGAGGCAGCAGCGGCGGTATTCGAGGAAATCGACATCTCCAAAGTAAAGTCGGTATCTCGTCTTGCGATTGTAATAAATAGTATAGTCAAAATCAGCACTAAAATTCAATAAGGCCCTGAAAAACTTGACGAGAGAAAGAACTGGTTAGCCTATTTTTGGTCGTTTAAACTCGTATATTCATCATCTCTATTCTTGTACTTTTTCCCATTTTTCATGGTAATTTGGGCTCGATTTATGTTTCATTTTATGTTTCAGGATCACAAGCCCAAACAAGTACTAAAGTTGGGAACAAGACGAGAAAAGATCGAGAGATGATGAGAAAATAAAGATAAGGGCCGAGAGCATAAGTCAGCGCCCGCGGAACTTAGGGGACCGCTGACTAGGCCCTACACTGCCCCATAGTCGAGCCAGCACGCGAGGAAGCAAGCGCCAGGGTCAGAGACCGCTGGCCCCTCAGTGGCCGCTGAACCCAGCGGATGACCAGGGGAAATAGGCCAACGACACTGCAGAATGTCCACGACACACCGAGTCAACGGTCGCTGACACCCAATCGGCCGCTGACATCTTGTGCCTATATAAAGACGACGCGTTTATTCATTCGAGCTCTCTCTCTACACACTTATATTTTGAGTACCTCTCGACTCCTCATTCTAGGGTCAAGACTTATGACTTTTTAGCGTAGTATTTTCATAAAGTTCGAGTTTAGTTTAGTTTTGATTACGAAGGATAGTCGATACAACATTCAAGTTCATTGCTTCAATTTACATTCATCGTTTTGGATTCAAGTACTTCTATTCAAGTTTATGGATTACGTTAGCTTTCAATTCTAATTTCGGGTTTGATTTACTTATTAAGTTTATTTATGTTTTCGAATCTCTTCTTTTATCTCTCTTATATTCTTAACGATTTTGAATTACAAGTCATCTTTACTTTAATGTTCTTCCATCATGATTTTAATTTATTTCTTTAGATTAGAATTTATTTTTTTCTTCAATTTTATGTCTTTCAATTATGCTTTTGTTTATTTTTAATATTGTAGAATTTACCTTCCATCGCAATTTATATTTTCCGCCTAGCTTTAAAAACTCCAAACAATCTTTTATTTACTTTATTGTTAAACAAATAATTAAATTGGTATGTTAAGTCTTTCTTGAGAATAAAACTTGGTTTAATTTATTATTGTTAGACAACCTCGTTAGATTGCGATCGACTCAAACAATTTTAGTTGAAACAAATTTTGGCGCAATTGTCGTGGAAGGCTTTAGGAGATTTAATTCATTGTTTCTTTTTTTCTTTTTATTTATTATATTTAAATGTTTTGGTACGTTTGACACTTATGTTTAGTGTTGTGTATGCAAGGTGTTCGCAGTACTAGAAAGCGCTTGACACCTTTCATTTACAATACACATCAAAGACATGAGATTTTAACAGAACTAGGAGAAGACCTCGAATTTATTGACGGATTCTGCTTATCCCAATTATTCAAGGGGATCGCCGATGAAAACATTGAGGAGAGGCCACGATACATGGGTGATTTCACTAGGCTCAAACTTGGCACAGCGACTACCTCAGCAATTGTTCTCTCGACGGCCGTGAGAAACTATGAGCTCAAACCACATCATCAATCTCTACTGCCAAATTACCATGGACTTCCGAATGAAGATTCTCTGACGTTCATTCGAGAATATTGCACGGTGGTGCGAACTTTCCCACTACTTTCACTGATGGAGGACCAACTCAAGTTGAAGTGCTTTCCGTACACCTTGAAGGATCATGCTAAATCCTCATTTTTATCTCTCCCACCCGGTTTGCTGACTACTTGAGCATCGGTGTGCAAGAAATTCATGTTGAAATACTACCCTAATCATATGACTCAAGCGGTACGTACTAAAATTATGAATTTTGCACAAGCCCATGACGAGCCATTTCATGAAGCCTGGGAGAGGTTTCAAGAGTTGCTACAACAATGCCCTCATCATCAGATGGCACTGGAGTTGCTATGTTAATTCTTCTACGACGGTCTACTTCAGACCACGCAATTCATGGTGGACAGCTCTGCGGGAGGAAATATTGCAATCAAGACAGCGAAGGAGATGAATGATATTTTTAAGACCTTAGCCGAAAGTTCTCAATAACCTCTCAACCATGACGAATGGAGGCTAGTGCAGTAACGACTATCCCCAATCTTAAAAACAAAATGGCGGAGATAATGAGGGAGTTACAGGAATTAAAGATGAACCGACCCCCATCACCATCTGTTCAGCAAGTTGCACCTGAGCCAAGCAGAATTTGTAGCGACTATGGACGTGGTGGAGGAACGCCAACGAATGACAGAGATGACTGATGAAGGCAAAGCGGAAATCTATGTTGCACAAGGATTCGTGCCCCAACCACCTCCTCAACAAAACACAGGATGGAGGAATCAACAAAATACGGGATGTAGACCGCAATTTCAAGGGCAAGGAGCACAGAATTTCCAAAATCGACAATACTAGGCTCCAAATTTCCATCCTCTATATCAGCAGCAACCGCAACCGTATTATCAACCACAACCGCAGCAGTTTTATCACTCTCCAAATCAGCAACATCAATACCCTATGAAGCAGTTTCCACGTCAATCTATGCCTCCTCCAAAATCATCTCTTGATGATAGTTTGGCCGCTTCATGAAAAAAAGCAAACAAGCTCAAGCAGCTCAAGACACCACTATTAAACGCCTCTAAACTGATACGGGACAAATTTCTGGTGCAGTGAACCAATTGCAGCAAAGCCATCAAACATGAAAAATTCCAGGGCAAGGACATCAACCCCATCAAGCTCAAGTTGTGACTGTGTTACGGAGTGGAAATAACGGTGGATAACAAAGTGAAGATGCCGCCACTCACCATTTCCAAGGAGAACGGGTTCCCACCTGAAGTGGAGAAAGAAAAGCCCATTGAGAAACTTCACAAGACAGCGAATCTGTATGTTCCATCGGTTTCATATCCCAGCATGCTAAGGAACGCGAAATAGGACCATCAGTTCGAGGATTTTTACAAAATGTTATCCAAGATAAACGTGAATTTACCTCTTTTGGAAGTCATCCAAAACGTTCCTGCCTACGTCAAATTCTTTAAAGAGTTGGCGGCCAAGGAGAAATTTTGCGATCAAGAGTTGGTGATCGTTTCTGAAGTGGCGAGCTCAATCATGCAGGAGCCTTTACCTCCTAAGCAACACGATCCATGTAGCTTTGTTATCAATTTCGCTCTAGGAAACGGTAAGGAAGCATCGAACATTAATTTGATACCTTATTCTATTTTTAAGCAATTGGAATTAGGTGGATTAAAATCTACTCGCATGTGTGTTACAGTTGGCTGATAGATCCGTTAGATACCCTAAAGGTGTCATTGAGGATTTTTTAGTGCAAGTAGGTGGATTCTAATTATTCCTGTCTATTTTGTTGTCTTAGAAATTGGAGACATACACGAAAATGGTGTAGAGCATACACTCCTTCTAGGAAGACCATTCATGGCCACCACTAATACTTTAATTGATGTTAAAAATGGCACGATTAAAATGTTTTTTCTAGGAGAGGAAGTGTCTTTTTCTGCTCATAGGAGTCGCACGACACTTTCTGTCAATTTTATTGATGATTGTTATTACATAGATGTTATTGATTCCTTGGCCGAGAGTTCTTTTTTGTATCAATTCACGAGTGAAGAAGTATTGGTGCAGGAAATTGACGAGAAAACCATCACTCAAGCGACACCCAAGGAGGTGCCCACATCCGAAAAGTTGGATCTCAAAAAGCTCCCTACCCACCTCAAGTATGTTTTCTTGGAAGAAAGAGAAAACAAGCCAGTAATCATTTCATCCGAGCTCATGAAAGACCAAGCTCACATTTGGATGGGGCCTAACGGATATCCGAGGCATTATTCCTACTACATGCATGCACCACATAAATCTTGAGAAAGGTGCTGTTCCAAAACGAGATAACCAACGGAGACTAAATCCGCTTCTCATGAAAGTAGTTCAAAAAGAGATTTTCAAGTAGTTGGTAGAAGGAACCATCTATCCCATTGTAGATAGTGAGTAGGTGATCCCGGTACATGTGGTACCCAAGAAGGGAGGAATCACAGTGGTCATAAACGACAATCAGGAGCTTGTTCCTTCTCAACCAGTCACGGGGTGGCGGATGTGCATCGACTACCGTAAATTAAATGTCGCCGCCAAAAAGGACCATTTCCCTCTTCCATTTATTGATCAAATGTTAGATAGACTTTCTGAACATGATTGTTACTGTTTCTTGATAGTCTTTCAGGATATTACCAAATCGATATTGCACCAGAGGATCAAGTAAAAACGGCATTCATGAGCCCTTTTTGCACATATGCCTATAGAAAGATGTCATTCGGGATATGCAATGTGCCAAGTACTTTTCAGAGATGAATGATGTTGATTTTCTCCGAGATAATAGGAGATTTTGTTGAAATTTTTGTGGATGATTTTTCTGTCTTTGGGTCTTCTTTTAATGACTGTTTGATTAAAATTGAAAAAATGCTTAAAAGATGTGTTGAGAGTGGTCTCACTTTGAGTTGGGAAAAGAGTCATTTTATGGTTAAAAGTGGTATTGTTCTAGGACATATTATTTCAAGGTATTGAGGTTGATAAGGCTAAAATTGAGGTGATTGAGAAATTGCCCCCTCCTAGAGATGTGATGGGAATTAGAAGTTTCTTAGGTCACGCATGTTTTTACCGTCGTTTCATTAAAGATTTTTCTAAAATTTGTCAACCTCTATGTCATTTACTAGCTCAAGAAGTTCCTTTTAATTTTGATGAATAATGTTTGCATGCTTTTAACCTTTTGAAAGAAAAATTGATCTTTGCTCCCATCGTCATTGGCCATAATTATTCTATTCCTTTTGAAATCAGTGTGATGCCTCTAATTTTGCAGTCGGGGTGGTTTTGGGTCAAAGAGTTGATAATATGCTTCGTGTGATTTACTATGCTAGTTTGACTTTGAACTCGCTCAAGTAAATTACACCACTATCGAAACAGAGATGTTTGTTGTGATATTTTCTGTAAACAAATTTCGTTCTTATATTTTAAGATCTAAGGTAATCATTCATAGTGATCATGCCGCCTTAAGGTATTTATTAACTGAACCGCAAGAATTTGATGTTGAAATAAAGGATAGAAAAGGAAGCGAAAATTTTCTAGCAGATAATCTTTCTCGCCTTGAGCACTCTTATATTGATGAATCTTGTATTTCTGAAAATTTTCCTTATGAAAATATTTCTGAAATTGCGATCACTCCTTGGTATTCCGACATTGTTAATTATCTAGCATTTAGTCTACTGAGACCCGGCTTAACCTCCCAAGAGGAGAAAAGATTTCTTCGTGTGTGCAGGCAACATTTATGGGAGCAACCTTACCTTTTCAAGCTTGGTAAGGATAGTGTAATCTGACGTTGCATTCATGTTGGTCCCGAAAGAGCAAGGTTTGGTGTATGGGGGGGGGGGAATACACCAAATACAAACTTTCAAGTTTACTTGACAAGTTATATGAGAGTTCAAGCTATTCTGTGTAAGAAATTGCTCGTAGATGACTAGACAGATCGATGTGCAGATCGATAGCAGTCTTGGTCCAAACAGATTACTCTCTAGTGAGTACACTTAGCTAATAATAAGAGTGATCTTATTACTTTCTCAGTGTTGAGTGAGTGCGGAATAATGGTGGATTAGTGATTGCTCTTGTTTAGAAAACCTTAGTAATTATTCAGAATGTTAAGAAGATTGATTGAGATGCAGATTGATGATAGTGCAGAGAGTTAGAATAATAAACAACTGAAAATAAAGTGCAGGAATGTAAAGCACACAGCTGTTTAACGTGGTTTGGGAAATCCCTACGTCCACGATCTGGTCCAAACTAGACCAGATTATCCACTACTAGGATACTCTGCTTCTTTATACTCATGGAGAACGAGTCACAAGTACCAATCAAAACTAGACAGATACTTATGCACGAATTAAGGGTCGTGTCCCTTTACAACAGATTACCTCTACGTTACCACTAGAAAACTACTAGCTAGCAGGGTGATCTCCTTTTGTCTCGATAAGACATACTTGAATCGAGATGATTGATGTGATGTAAAATCACAGAGTGTTGAAGCTCTTAGTCTGGATAGCAGATTGCCTGAAGGTATAACAACAGTATAGCTCGCGTGTGTGTTCTCTAACAATTCTCCAGATCTCTAACTTCAACTATATAGGCATTGAATATAAAATTCTAGCCGTTGTTGATTGGCGTGAGATAGATAGTATATTGCCAATCAATGGTTTCCATCATATCTGTTCTTGCCATATAGGAAAGGTTGACTCAATCTTTGAGTTATGGGAAGTATATTACTTAACGGTCTCTTTCCTTCTATGTGTTGATCGAAGATATTCTTTCCAATCCCAGTTGGATGGACTTTGATCTTGACGTGGCAAGAACATATGATGTGTAGGATGATGTCAGCTGGTGAGTTGATGACTCAATCGTTCTGGTTCCTCGCTGTAGTCATCGATCTGGTCGCTGTCTGTTACAGCAGATCGATTCTTTTTGGCATGAAATCTTGACCTTCATCCTATACTAAGTTTGAGATTGACTTCTATAGGGATATTTCCTTTACATATCAAGTCATCTCCTAATCTGTTCCATAACACGATACACTTTATATATAGTGATCTGTTTTACATTTAGAACAGTTTAAGCTAGAAGAAAAACAGCTAAGTGTGTTTCGAAAGGCCATCATCAAAACTAAATAACTTTAGGGTTCCCAACAATTCCGAATTCCGAGCAAGAGCAAGTGCTCCATTTCTGCCACGAATCCCCATGTGGAGGCCATTTTGGAGGACAAAAGACGGCACACAAAGTTTTGCAAAGCGGGCTCTTTTAGCCAACTCTCTTCAAAGATGCTCAAGCATTTTATTTGGCATGTGATATATGCCAACGAGTTGGAGCAATAAGCCGCCGAAACAAGATGCTTCTCCAAAACATCTTGGTAGTCGAAATTTTCGACGTGTGGGTATAGATTTCATGGGTCCCTTCCCTAAATTTTTTGGCTACAAGTACATTTTATTAACGGTTGATTATGTGTACAAGTGGGTTGAAGCCATCCCCACTAAAACTTGCGATGTTAATATTGTTCTCAAGTTTTTGCAGGAAAACATCTTGTGTAGGTTTGGATTTACTCGAGCTATTATTAGCGATGGAGGAAAACACTTTTGCAGCAAACTATTCAAAACATTGATGAAAAAGAATGGGATCACACAGAAAGTCACAACCCCATACCACCCACAAACCTCGGGGCAAGCAGAAACGAGCAATAAGCAAGTGAAGGCCATATTGGAGAAAACCGTCAAACCATCCCGAAAAGATTCGCCAGTCAACCTAAATGATGTCTTATGGGCATATAGGACGACTTTCAAAAGCATTCTTGGGATGAGCCCATACCGTCTTATGTATGGGAAGGCATGCCACTTGCCGATCGAAGTAGAACACAAGGCCTATTGGGCAATCAAAGCGGCAACATTAGACCTCGATAATACCATCGAGAAAAGATCACTCCAAATCTCCGAGCTAGACGAGCTTAGGAACAGGGCGCAAGAATCTGCATGAATCTATAAGGATAAAGTGAAGCGGATCCATGACCGCCAAATTGTGCACAAGGAATTAAGGCCCGGAATGAAAGTCCTACTCTTCAATTCTCGACTTCGCTTATTTTCGGGCAAACTCAAATCTCGATGGAGCGGCCCATTTTTGATCAAACATATCATATCATCTAGGGCTATTGCACTTTATAGTAACGAATGGGAAGATTCTTTTCGAGTAAATGGACACTGGGTAAAACATTACATTGAAGGTGACTCCACGCCCAAGTTGTGGAGTCAACTCCCAACTCCGATCCCCTATTGAATTAATTTCATCTTGTCAAGCTAATGACATGAAACAAGCGCTTCATAGAAGGCAACCCACGTCTATTTCCCTTCTTTTATTCTTTTTCTTATTATCTTCACTGTTTTTTTATTTTTAATTTTCCTTTTTTTCTTTTTTCATAGGTGTTACCGAGTTAGGAGGAAACCGGAGTGAAAGACCAAACGAAGGGAAATCACATAGTTCGAAAAAGACCCGACGAGGGGTTAGGTCAGCGAGCGTGGGGAACTCAGCGCCCGCGGATTGGCGCGCGAGGAGAAAAGACGTGAGGCATGGTCAGTGACCGCGGCACACTCAGCGGCCGCTGACCCAGTGCCTGTCCCGCGCCAGCGCTCAGCGTCGCCCCAACCCCGAGCCAGCGGTTGTTGAAACCTCAGTGGCCGCTAACTTACCCTTACAGAAAATACACCCAGCGCCCCTTATAAATTTATGATAGCACCACTCAGCGGTCACTGACTTACGCGGCGGGTCCCCTTCTTAATGCTCTTCTCCTCCTTATTTCTCACACTTCTCCTACTTCTTCTTCCCCAAATTCCCCGAACTCTAACCCTCTTCCAAATTTCCTCCTTCAATTACTCCTTCCATACTCATCCTATCCACCATCAATTTCACCTCCTATTTCCCTCCATCCAGAAAAAATTCAAATTCTCCCACTAAATCACTCAAATTCCCAAACCCCAACTCTTTGTCCACCAAGTGCTCACTAAAATTACAATGGGAAGGAAAAGATCCAAAACCGCCGAAGTTTGGCAGTCAAGCCACCAAAGAGGAGCTGAGAATGATTTTGATCCTGTACGTGGCCATCTTACGAGCTTTGACTCCCCATTACTGAAGGTACAAATTATTTGATATTATCGCACCTCATGATCTTCATTGGGGCCTATTAGATAACCTAGGTATTGCTTTCAAAGTGAACCTCTTGTTGAAAAATATTGGGCTTGATAAGTATGTTAGACTTGTGGTTGATAGATTCACACCGTTAGAACTTGAAATTTTTTACTGTTTTCGATGTTGTTGCAGATTTCAAATCATTAAAATTTTGTTATCTTGGATCGTTTTATACTGTTATTACTTCCATGATGAAATCCATTTTTGGATTTCCTACAACGGGGTGACATGGTGTGCCCCCAGAATTTAACCCGAATCAAGCTTGGCTTGAGTTGACAGGTTTCGAGAACTGGGTGTTAGGAGGCATGCCCAGCGGATTTCTACAAGACCCTGAGGTGGGCGTACTTCACAAATTTATCTCCCATTGCATCTCGGGGAATGAACGAGCAAATAAAGTCAACACAGTGGAGTGCTTCCTACTCCACTACATAGTAAACAAGATGAAGATTTGTCCATCATCCTTCATCTTCGAAACCATTCAATCAGTCCAACACCGAAAGCGATGTCACGCGTCCCTTCTCCAAATTGCTACCTCTGTTGCCATCCACCTCAACCTCATCCGTGTCGGATGGCCTTGCTCCTACGAACAATGAATAATTGAGCTGAAGAAGATCGATCTCAACGCGCTGAGAGGAGCACCATTCGCCCTATCCCAATCGGAGTTGGTGCCACAGGAGAGACACCACTATGTGAGGAGGTATCTCAATGCCCAGGTCGCCTCCCGAGTTAGGGCCGGATCATCGCATGATCAAGGCCAAGAAAAGGCAAGGGACAATCAAATGGAGGCCAATGAAGAGGCCCAATCTGAAGAAGAAGCTGACGAGGAAGCTGACGCTGCATGACTAGGCTATGACACTGCAGATGCTACCGGAGGATGTGACTGGGGTACTCAATCCCAATGGGGTACCCAGTCTCAAAGAGGGACCCAGTCTCAATGGGGAACCCAATCCCAATGGGAAAACCAACCACAGTGGAACTCTCAATGGGAGCAATTCACGAGCACTGTCACTGCTGGCATTGGTGAATTGCGTACTGAAATCCGCAGCATAAACACCAGCCTCGACACCCAGTCCCAACAACTCGCCAACCATCATGCACAGTGGGAAGCCCAACAAAAAGCAATGAAGGAGCAAAACAAGATTCTCCGTGAGATGCAGCAACAGTGGTCATCCTAGACTTTCGGGGGACCACCCTCCTACCCTCCTCCTAACCAACAGTGAGACTTAGTCTCATGTTGAGGTATATTTATTGCTTTTTTTTCCTTTCGTGTGAGTGTGTGATCGACTAACCTTTGTTTTAGTTCTTTTCAAGTTGTTCTACTTCTTTGTTTCGCACCAAATGCAGCTTTCTCGGGCGATGATTCTTGGCTTGGTTGGCCACTCTGCTATATAGCAGGAAGTTATGCAGGGGCATCTTGTATTGCTGAATAGAGCCCCCACTCTAGTATTGGTGTTTTTTTATGGATCGCCATTTCAAGTCTTGCTCCCGTTGGGAAACACGTAGAAGTCGGAAAGAAAGACTTTCAGTAACACTTATTCCAACAACACTCTTCTTCATGGATATCTATCTTATCTCTACTCTATAGCTCTTTACTTTCTGCAATGAGGACATTGCTCTATTTTTGTAGGGGGAAAGGGGTGTCTCTTACGTTCATGCATTCGTTTTTGTTTTAGTGTCTTGTTTGTTGCAAAATCGAGTCGTGACATATTTTTTGCGATATGATATGATTTGAAAGCACTCGATCAATTTGACTTCATTCATGCTATGAAACGTTAGATGATCGTAGGAATATGGGGAACATGTGACCGGATTCTTAATTTTAGTATAATGATCAAAATTGTGATGCATGATGACATGAATTGATTGATTCAACTGGCTAGTTGTTTATTACCACTTATTATTTATCCTTGTTTAATGAAAAAAATGAACTTGTTGAGAGGTCTCTGCTCTTCCGGGAACCATGAGCACGGGAAACCGCATTAGGATACATTAGAGAACCATTAATTGTCCACACCGTATGAAACACCTTAATCTAATAATAATTTAATAAACTAGATCTTTTGTCAAAATCTTTGAATACGGAAAATTGTACATATTTTTTTCTGTATATATAATATATACAACCTAAAAAAAACATTTGAAACTAAACCAACATAGCAAAACTTTCATTATAAATATGTCGTAAAATACATGCAAGACAAAACTATGAGTCAAAGTTTTATAACATTTTCAAAATAAGAAGTACTTAGTATACATGCATAAACATTATATACAATAACTGATACGTCATTCGATAGACCACGCATCTCCGAACTCAAGTACCTGAAAATATTAATGTGGAGCATGAGCATACATGACATATACTCAGTGTGGGATTTTATACTTACATTATCCAAGTTAATAAAATGGTAAACACATATGGTACCATGACATAGCATAATTGATTTGCATTGTGGCATACCAAGGACTGTAACGTCCTGAACCCTATTTACGGGCTCCTGGCGATATAATATATATATATATATATATATATATATTATTGGGAACCCCACAAATAAAATTAGTTTTGATGATGTTCTCTCGAAAACACACTTAGATTTATTCATGTTCTGTTTGACCTCAATCTGTTCTATATGTACCAGAACACTAAAACATAAAGTGTTTTAGATAAGAGAACAGGTCCTTGTCCTATCTACGAAATGACTTATCTTGTAAAGGATTTCATCCTATAAAAGTCATTCTGTCTCTTCTTAGTCAATAAGACTCGAACGTTAATCAGACAGAATCAAGCAGAAAGATTCAACAGAATAATCATTTGTTCTCACTAGAACACTCAACAGAATCAACCCACCTCGAAGTAAAATTCGTATTGGACCAGATCAACTTCAACCAGATCGTGTTGAATCAGATCAACTTCAAACAGATCGTATTGGACCAGATCAACTTCAACCAGATCATGTCGGACCAGATCAACTTCAACCAGATCATGACGGACCAGATCAACTTCAACCAGATCGTATTGGACCAGATCAACTTCAACCAGATCGTATAGGACCAGATCGATGTCAACCTGTGTTCAACCAGATTAACTAGGACCAGATCGATGTCAACCTGTGTTCAACCAGATTAACTAGGACCAGATCGATGTCAACCTGTGTTCAACCAGATCAACTATGACCAGATCGATGTCAACTTGTGCTCGACCAGATCGACTTCGACCAGAACGACTACAACCAGATCGACATTCAAAAGATGAAACCAGATGATATCAACTAATTTTTGGTGAATCTCAAAGCCTGAGCTATGTCATTCATACCATAGAAGGAAGAGAATCAATCAAGACAAGAAGAAGGAAAGCAGTATCTGTCAAACGATCTGCTAACCATATATAGAAGATTCTGTCAATCCTTTCAGAAGGCAGGAGGAGATAAATTAGGGATTCACTATCCTTGATTGGTGAAATCACATTAACTTCAAACCAATCAAGCTCAACGGTTAGAATTTCAAATTCTACACCTATAAAGGCTAGGAACAAAGACTGGCAGTGTGTGAAACATACAAAGATCATCTACCATCTACAAGGTGTTACTCTGCTCAGAAATCATCTCAACCATCGAAGCATTTACTAAGAGAAGATTTCTACTCACCAGATTGTGTTCTGAACCGCTCGTGATCCTAATCACACCTCGATTCAAGTCTTTCTTATCGAGAAAGAAAGAAGGAGATCTTTGCTAGCTAGTAGTTTTCTAGTGGATTAACGTGAAGAGGTCCAGTTTACAGTAGTTTTCTGTAAGTTGTAAAGGGACACGACCTTTATTCGTGCATAAGTTTTGACCAAATTGTGTCTGAAACTTGTGGCTCGTTCTCAGCGAGTATAAACAAGAAGAGTATCCTAGTAGTGGATATCTAATCTAGTTTGGATTAGACCGTGGACGTAGGGGGTTTCCCGAACCACGTAAAATAACTGTGTTATTTACTTTCTGCATTTTATATTCCAGTTGTTTTATCCACTAACTGTCATACTCATTCAAACTGCATTCTTAATCAATCTACTAAATATTTGGTTAAGTTTTCGAAAAGGTTTTCTAAACAAAGAGCACCGACTAAGTCCACCATTATTCCGCACACAACGCTTTGCTAGAGAATAAGATCACGCTTGATCTCTGCTTAGTGTTATTCACTCGAGAGATTCTGCCTGGACAGAACGAGATCGATCTGATAATCGATCTGGTCTGTCACTTATAGCGATCTGCTTTACAGAAAGCTTAAATCTCTCTAACCAAAATAGTCAAGTAACCAGAAAGGTTTACATTTGGTGTATTCCCCCCCCCCCCCCCCATACACCAAACCTTGCTCTTTCGGGACCAATATATATATTGCGCAATAACTAGAGTGAGAGCAACATGAGGCAGTTTTAGAACGACCCTACTCATCACCAACTGATTTCATAATCACACATACAGCTAATTAAACACATAATATTAAAATGGACAACAATAATGCATAACTGAATTAGATCACCACACCTTAACTTTGAACTTGACTGAAAATCGAGCAATTAAACTCTTGTGAACGTCCTAGTCGCACCACACCTAATCACATAGTATTGAAAAGATATAACTTATAAGATCCTATAAATAAGCTTAAAATAATTACTTAGTCTAAATTAATTCTTTCAACTTTATTCTAAAAATTTATCTTAATTTAATAGACTAAATTTAGACTTAAAGACTAAATCATGAATTAGTATTATATATTAACTGAATGAATCAAAGATAATTTTAATAAATTAATCTATTTATATTTTAAATTGACTTTTATCATAAGATTTGATTCAAATTACATGATTAAATTGGTCTATATAATAATCAATATTATTAAACTTTCATTTAATTTTATTCATATACTTACAGAATGTACTAAACCCCAACTTTGTAAACAAATCATATTAACTAAAGGAATTATTCCTCTTACGTATAACATAATTAATTAGCATAAGACATATTTAGTATTCATTAAATAAAATTAAGTATAATAATAAGATATTAATTATTAATTAACCATTTAATATATTTGGGCTTATTAATTCTTACCCATAATTAAGGGGAAATGCCCACACGACTAATTCCAAAAATTATTGATCATTTTAAGAAGGGGAAAAGACGGGCCGGTCCATTATGACCAAATATTGGGCAACAAAAACCACCAAATAAACTTATTATCATCCGGCCCCAAATTACAAGTGGATGGACCAAAAAACCACCCATATAAATAGGGAATTTTTAGCTGCAGTTATTATTCAAACAATTACTTCAATTACTCGCGCCTATCCACTTCCCATTACTGCGCTTCTCACTTCCCACGATCTCTGCCACCAGAAACCGGAACCCTAAATCTCCGAGAAGAGAAAGCTACTAATCAACGCGAAACCAGCACCGATAAGGAACTGAAGCACCGTGCAAAAACCACCATTAATCTCCGTCGATATCAACAGCAAAAAGGTAAAATTCACATTACAATTTGAGTTCGTCATTTTGTCTGAATGACTGGATATTTTTTTGAAAACACACAAACCAAAATGATTTTGCGGTTTCCGAAACCATCAATGTTGAATCTTAAACGATAATCTATTTAATTGTGGTTTCCGAAACCATCACTGTTGAAAAAATTGATAGATATAGTTGATTCTCACCAATGATGAAATGATTTTGAAATAGACTTGCATGCAACAACCATCACTAACGCTTGTTCGAACCAAAATAAGAATGATTTTGCATTCAATTGTGGTTTTCAATATTTTAACATCTAATTGTCGTTTTCAAATTTCCATTGTATATAATCAGAAATATGACGAAGAGAAGAAACGTTGAAAAACCAGCACAACAGGACAGCGATTTTGAGGATTATGGTAAGGAAAAATGAATTCATGGTTTAGATTTGATGGTATTATGGTTTATGATGATGGTTCATTAATTCTGATGCTGATGGTTAACTAGGCTTTATGAATAAGTTAAGGGATTCAAAGTAAATGATACATTACTTATGTTCTAATGGTTCATTAATTATATTTTGGTTGTTCACTAAGCTCTGTGTATTAGTTTAGTCTTCATCATAAATGGTTCATTTGTTATGTGTTAATGGTTCACTATTACGTGTGTATTGGTTTAGATTGTGATTCTAGATGGTTCATTTATTATGTGTTGATGGTTGAATATGACATGTGTATCGGTTTAGGGTACAATACTTGAATGGTTCATAACTTATGTAGTGGTGGTTCACCATGCCTACAGTAGTTGTTTAAAACTTCAACAGACATGGTTCTTTAATTATGTTCTGATGGTCATCTAGACCTGCT
>JAPKLX010000322.1:169585-186276 GCA_026898415.1 Leonotis leonurus | reverse complement strand
TGTAAGAGCATCATCAAAACTCAGAATATTTTATGGGGTTCCCAACACTTCGCACAACCTGAGAAGGTGAGAATCTACCATGCAACACAGTATGCAATAAGGGATGATGAAAATCTTTCTAAATATGGATCTATTCAAGTTGACCACGCAAGTTGAAAATCATGTGTAAGAAGTGAGCTCACTATGCACTTCTAGGTTGATGTTATAATACTTAGTCTAGATAAACTTGTTGATCCTATGAACATATTATTACATTGACTTGATCTTAAGTGTGTGTTTCGATCTTCGGGACACTGTCCGTCGTCAATGAGCTGTTAGACCTTCGGGACGACGAAAATCCCGAGGCTAACGACGAAAAATTTCGTCACCTATCTCCCTTTTTTTGTAGTTGATCCTATGACACATGTCATAACCTTAACCTGACCTTACAAAGTGATCTATCTTTTAACACTTAGACTATAAGATCAAACTCTAGTGTCGAGGTTGTTATAATCAACATGCCATTACATTGTAGTTGATCTTCTACTGAAGTACAAGCAGATCTCCATGGAACAAGTCGATATTATTGACATGTCCTCACACTTTAGATCAAGCTGTCGAAGTATAAATCTAATCTAGACTGCTAAGTAAAATACAAATCGACCTCTTATGGACCAGGTTGATACATTTGACATGTTCCTTAACATTTTATCTATCTGCAGATAATAGTTTCGAACAACTAAGTGTCAAAATATCAAAATTATACATAATCACATATCGTTTCGAACATCATCATCAAAACACACAATAATAGTTTCAACAATATCCAAAAGGTTCACAATACAGTCGGTTCACAGTTTTGAAAATTCTGAATGATAATCAAACCGTTCTCACGATGGTTAACGGTTTGGAATCAAATCGTGTAGATTGTTCTGATTATGGTTCCAAAAAGTCGGTGATGGTTCCGAACAGTCCAAAAAATTAATAGTATTATTTAAAATAATAAAGTTCTAATTATTTTTATAACGTACTAATGCATATCATCATTAAACTTTTGAAATTTTCAATATCCTTCTATCTGTTAATTTTAAAACTATAATGATTACAAAATAAAAATAAAATATTGATCTAGCATTTTATAAACTACAAAATATCATTGATTTTCAACTTCAAAACTTATAAGTTTTAATGTATTCTTATGAATTATAACATTTTATAATATAAAAAATAAATTAAATTATATAAAAAATTGATATTATTGTTTTGAATCTAGGGTTACAATTTAAAAATGTCGGTTCACGATTCCGTATTTTTAAAACCGTAATCAAACCATTTTCTGCACTATTACGTTTCAGAATCAAACCATAAAGCACGGTTAGAATTCGATTCCAACCATTCTAATTCCTTTAAACATTAAGATACAAGTCGTGACCATATCTTCCCTACAAAAATAAGAAAATGAAACTATCTATACTTATCATATGTGGTAATAAAAACCACAAAGAGTGAAGGTGGTTTTCATGGAATTTGCTTCGTCCTCCGCAGTTGAGGAAATAAAAGCCTCAAGTAAATTATAGTATATATATATATATATATATATATTTATGCTTCCTTGCATGCATACACAAAAGAAAATAGGTAAATGAATTACATATAGTAATGTCTAATTCATTACCAAGCACACGTGTAAAATAGTTCCCATAACATGTTTAAAATATTCCTTCAGAAAAAGCAAGGCATAATTTCCACGACCACGGCATCTACCTCACCTACTTAAAGAATTTATTCATATATTCCACGTCCATATTCACATTTCTATACCTATCCTCCCGTAAAAAGTAATATTTAACAAGTTGAAACATCACATAAGAAAATATAATTGTGTAAAATTATAAATCTTCCTCGAATTCCTCTTTTCCCTTTGATAAATTACAATTTATTCATGAGGTATTTACTAAATAGAATAATATTGATTAGCATTATTATTTAGAATTACTTTAATCTCACCCCTCTAAATAAAATATTTATTAAATAAATATTTTTTTATTAAAATTCTAATCACTAAGATATTTTATAAATTTAATCATATTTAATAAATATTAGATTAAACTATATTATTTCTATCTATCCCAATTTATTCAACTTACCCGCCATATTCTCTCTCACACAGGCAAGAAACTTCCGGCGATATTGAATTCCAACAAAAACAGATGGTATATTAATAGGAATTTAAGATCTCAATAAGTTATCAGGGGCAGAGCACTAGTAGCGATGATTTTTACTTTTTATAATTACCTTGATGTATTACTTTAAGGGAGTATTTAGGTTTAACTAATAAAAGTACATTTACAATAATCAATGTTGAATTAGGTTTAATTTGACCAGAATTCAATATCATAGGAAATTCCAAAAGATGTAAAACATGATTCTTTTTAATAATTTTTTGTACTCAAGCAAACTCCGAAGAAAGTTCATATATTTTCACCAAATTTATAAAAAGTGAAAAAAACAAAAATACCCAAAAGGAAGAAAAAGAAGAAAAGAAGTTTATGGAGGCGTGACATATATGACCAGTAAACACTAGAAGTTTCTGTATACTACTTCATTTGAATTGCTTCATTCTTATATAGCTTTCTATTTTTCATGAAACAGGCAACACCCATATGAAACCAACCTAGCTACGCCAGTCTTTCACTTTATAACCCAAAAGCCCTAGTAAGCTAAAGCTACTACATTCGTTATTTCCACCAAAAGCACAACGTTGTCCCCTATTGTCTTCAAGATCTTCATCTGTTTAAGATTTTAACTTCAACAGGAGAAATGGATTAACACGACGCTTGAACCACGGCTGTGGAAGGTCCCAGAATGTTGGCAAAGGCGACGCTTCGGGTCCTAGCTCTAGTTTCTTTCTTCTCTTTCTTGTGTTCCTACTTCACCAGTTTCACGTCCTATAATAATTTCCATTTATCCACTTTTATCTTCTCATTGTTCGCTCACACTGTGGACCGCAAGTACGTGTTTTTGATGTGCAATGGGATAGTCGTATTTCTAGCCAAGAACTTGAGTTTCAGATCCTCATCGGGATTTATTACAAGTGCTGAAGATAGTGTCGAGCGAATTGAGGAAATGCCTCCAACAATAGTTCAAGAAAGTGCAGCTTCTACGGAATATGATATGAGTAGAGTTGCCGGAGAAGAAGAAACAGAGTGTGATGATTCGGCTGCAACCAGAGATGAAGAAACAGAGTGTGATGAAGAGATGAAGGCAGAAGATGAACTAGAGGAAGGAGACGAAGAAATCGAAGAAAGTAGAGGTGAGGAGGGCAAGCCGAGAGTGGAAGAGATCATCGATGAAAATGTGAGCACCGAAGAGTTGAATCACAAGTGTGAGGAATTTATTAGGAAGATGAAAGAAGAGATAAGGATTGAGGCCCTGCAGCAACAGCTTGTAGCAGTTTAAGAATCTCTCTTTTCCATCTCATAGTAATATACATAAACAACTATCAATATATCTCTTCCCTTGATTCTTGATATTGCATATACTTATTATCCAACTTTTAACAAAATTCCATTCTGCTATCTTTCTTTTGATAGTCATATAAATCTCAGGATAAAATAACAATCATAATTCAATGCATGATATTCTAGATTGCCCATAATATACATAGTATGTACACAGGGCTTCAACGTTGGGACCTCCAAATTTTATTCAAACAAAAATTCTTATAGGAGATTTACTTTTGGGATAGCGTACATAAAATTTAAGCTTTTAACTGCATACGTTATTACACCTTTGAGAGTGTAGAACAATTCATCAAATACTCAATCCTATATAATTTAAATCAAGAATATCAGCATCACTAAAAATAAAAGCATCCTTTTAGAATATAAACAGATCACACCCCCGGAGTCAATATTTCCATGACAGTAGTTATTTACTCTCTTGAAAAAACGATCTTACCAACATATCCCAAAGTTCGTGGTCCAAAGTGGGCTCTTCTTCGGTTATTTTCCGTCAAAGACAACAACTCCGTAAGTGTCAAGGAGAGACACGGCCCTTACAATGAGATTGTTTCAGCAGCTGCATGTGTAAAGGAACAATGAAACATGAAAACCAATTACTTCTAATGAACTATTGCGACTTCAATCAAATTGAGATAATACAAAACCTTAAAATTCTGATAGTTCAGCAGTAAGCAAAATCTAGCCAAATACATGTCCAGCTTAAAGCAGCACGGCTACAATCAGAACGAAATTCAAGTCAACTTATAGTGGAAAAGGTGATAAGAATTTAGGTGATTGAGGGAGAAAAGAAAATTTAAAAGAGCATAAAATAATGAAAAGAAAACGAGACCACTCCCTTGAAGGAGCCACAACAAATATGCTGAACAAAGTATATTATATATGTTGATGATAATAAGGAAAAAATGGCTCTTTAAATAATAGGGCATAAAACCTAAGAATAATAACAGGCAAAAGCATACAGCAATTCTATCAATAAAGAACCAGGAAGGAAAAAGAAGTGTTGGATTTAGTTATACTTGTATCAGTAAACTAACCTCAGATTATCAACAAAAGATGATAGATTTGCATTAAGAGTTCTTGCTGTCACTGATTTCAGCACTAGATTATGATGCCCCTATGGGCCGTGACATTGCAGATCAGGGAAACTCTACGAGAAATAGAATCCAAATCAATTTTCTCAGATAATAGTTTGAGCAGTCGTAGCATTTATAGGAAAAACCAAAGTTTTCATGGTAGAATATGATTCGCAAAATACTTACCGATGCTCACAGTGCATTGGTGGGTGAAAGAGTAATATCAGTAACTACTTCGTCCCCAGCTGGCATATCTCTCACTTGACTCACAAGTCTCGTAAGCTCTTTCTTGAGTTCTCTATGAACAAAATCAGATCTCTCTTTCGTCAGCATTGCTTCAGAGAACAAAGTCCCTGTGAGAGACTGGAATTCCTGATACCATTCATCCCTCACTTTTATGTTATTTTCACCACTGTAACAAAATAGTGAGCTTTCTTGGCGCCATCGATTCAAAAGATATTTGCTTGGAAGCTGAAAATAGTTCTTAAACAACAGCACACGGAGTGCATGCCGACACAAAATTCCGGTGGACTCGAATTCCTTGCAAGAGCAGTGGATTTGTTCGTCTTCTTGTATCCATATCACAAGACGCTCTCCGTCAACCTTCTTAAAATGGTGTACGAGATATGAACCGTTGGCCATTTCAGATGCAGCATAATTCAAGGCTAATGCCATTTCTTGTTGTGTACGGTCAAATGCAAAAGGGGTAAGAACACCACGTGCATGTTCTTCAATAGGTAAGCATGTTTTTAGATGCATATACTGTGGCTGGTCATGCGACTTTATTTTATAATTAGACAATAATCCCGTCTACAAAGTCAAAACCGAAATCTAGTAAATACATACTGATAGAGTAAAGGTTTTTGAGAGAGAGGAGAGAACGCAGAGGAATAGGAAAAATAACAAAACGTGTGTGTGAACACTCCTCTGAAGAGGCCAACTCTTCCGAAAAGGCCACATAAAATACACGGAAATGATATTACGCTTTTTAATTATGATAATATCGAAGAAAAACTTTTTAACTAATAATGCACAAAAACCCTAATGAAACCCTTGGCACATATACTTACGGGCTAGAGCCAAACTGAATAATTAAAGAGAGCAACTAACTCTCAAATAGAACCTAAAGAATTAAATACTAATCCTACTAAAACAACTAATTAGAAAGATGTGACAATGCGACAACGTGGAAATCTAGTTAAAACTGTGTCAAATGAATACTTAGTTTTTTTTGGTCAGATAATGATAATATACCTGTTCCAACAATCCACGCAAACATGACTGTGTCTTGATTAGTCCTTTCAAAGTCGCATCTAAGGCGCTCGCGTATGATGGAGAATTCATTCGAGCAAGAAAGCACCCCCTAATGTAAGGTAAAGCCCAACCCATTCGGAGAGAGAAAAGCAAAGCAATGTGCTTATCTGAACTAAATCCAAACTGTGAAATCATCTGATTCCACCGGAATTCAAATTCGTCAGTATTTTCAAGATGGCACAATTCTTCAAATTCAAACTTCAACCGAGAGAATCTTGGGCCAAGTGGAAGAGAGAACCACGAGGTCATCCTGGGAAGGATATTACATAAGGAGATGACATGCTTAGTATTTGGCATTTCACTTCCAATGGCTTCTTTGAGACCAGGATCTATATCAGTCATAATTGTTTGTGGATATCTTCCTTTCATGAACCGGAGAAAAGCCTGAAGAGGAAATTAACGAAGATAAACAATGCAATCATTTTCATATATTTTTATAAAAAGGGATAATGGCCAAAAAAATAAATGAACTTTTGACAAAGTAGCAATTTTCACATGAACTTTCACTTTGGCAAATTAATATATGTTACTTTTGATTTAATTGCAATATCCCCCAAAGTTTGACCTTTAGTGAAATTGCTTAATTATGCAATTGATTGTTTCAAGTCATACGATGTCTTTTCACTAGAGACATAATTAATAAAATGATATATTCCTTTACCTTGCCGCACATTTATGCTAAGGTATAAATTCAGAACGTCAATAAAACATCGATTTTCCTAAAAGAGCATCCTGATTAAATCAGAAGTTCATAAATTATTTGCCAAATTAAGAGTACGTGTGAAAATTACAAATTTGTTGAAAGTTCGTGAAGTTTTTGGTCATTATCCCTAATAAGAATAAAAGTGAAGGAATTTCAATGGAAACCTGTAAAGACCAAGAGAACGACTGGGGGGTCTCATCCTGCATCAAGGTGCAACCAAAGAAGAGAAGTTTTCCATGGTTATCGATGCCAAACCATGCTCCAAAAAGCATACCATACACCATTGAACTATAAGTCGAGTCAAAGTAAACAACATCACCGAACATGCTGTAGGCATGAATAGAATCACCAAAAGACCAAGCAACATTCTCAACTTTATCATTTTCGTCAACAGCAACATCATAGACAAAAAAGGGATCAGCCTCTTTATTTGCTCTGCAGGCCTCAAGAAGATCCACTATTTCACTATCTCTTTTCTCAGTTAATAAAGCATCATTCTCTTGTACCACTTTCTTGCGGTTCTGGATGAAGTTTCTGACATCTCTTTCCAAAAACGATAGCTGTCTGCCTTGAATCCCTTTTTCCAGCTCCAATACCTTAACAATTCGGTTTATCGGAAAACCAGCTTTCGAAAGAAGGAGAATCCTCTCTTGATCCGCCTCGTGAATTTTGCGGTAAGCTGGGAGCAGGCGAACTTGGTCGTCCTCTAAAAGCTCATGATTATGCACATTACTGAATTGCACAACAATCCATTGAGAATCCCCGTCCACGACCTCTTTCGATAAATACATTTTTGCATCACAGCCACACCTAACGGATTTCCTTTCCCTTTGATGCTCTGCCGCTTGTTTCTTCCTTGGAGGCGCAAAACCTGACCTATAGCAAACAAAATCCCTCTTGTAAACACCCAGTTGAGGACTCAACCGAGACCTCTCCTTCCTTATTGAAAATCCACCTTTTCTAGCGAAACTCCCATAATACTCAAATGCCTCGTCGTCACTCTGAAACACCATTCCCACGTACGGGGTGACCATAGCTTCAGTTGGTCCAGAATCATTCTTGATTGATAGAGATCCAACACTACCCTCATCTGTGTCTCCTTCATATGTTACAAAACATTTCCAATCACCACATGGGCATTGCTGCCTTTTCATCCAAATAGTCTTCGACTGCACAAATACCATTAACAATCAATCAGAATAGAAAAATACACATATGGGGCTTTTGATGGATGGGATAGATAATATTGATATGATAGTGTAGCAGAAGCTATTATTTGGATTTAATCTTGTGTTTGGATTGCTTGACGATATACGATAAATAATAGGGTTGCGATTAAATGTAGCATGATACAAAAATTTCCCTTTCTATAAATTGACGAATTATAAATTTATTTAGAAAATTAAAAATCAAACCTCTAGTCCTCTACCCAACCTACCCGCCCCAGACCCCGCCAACATCCTCTTCCTCCCTCTCTCTGCATACATACACACCACCATCGCCTTCCCCCCTCTCTCCACGCGCACACACACTAATAAAAGCCACCCAAAACACGCATACCAGCACACACATACACACAAAACGCACACAATACAACTCACATCCAACACGCGCCCTCCATACACAATAGCACATATATACACATACAGCATACACACTGCACACAAAATACACTGTGAGCATACAACATCAATATCAATATATCATGTCATTATACTTTTGGTGAGGATATTTTGGAATGTTGCATTATGGATTAGGCGATGATTAAATAATCAACGCACATATAGGATGATAAGTTATCACCAATTGGATGATTGAGCAAGGAACTAATTGTCTATCACGAGCTTTATCTTTTAAATCATACATGTGATTATCTAGGATTATATTATCAAATCACCACTAATCAAGCAAACCAAACACCTACATATAGATTAGAGAATCTAATTCAATAAAGCTCCGACAAAAATTTATTGTTGTACTGAAACAATCCCTGAACCCATAAACATGCAAGTTCATACAATGTCATATCTTAGTAAAGATAAACAAATTAAAAAAAATGTCACATAAGTTAATATATTAATGCTAGAACAATGCTAATAAAAAAGAATATCAATATAGAAACTGGAATATCAAATTTAGAATCAAACAAACACCGATAAATTATCACACAAACCTCAATACTTTAGTAGATGCTCATAGGGCTAAGTTAGTAAGAGAAGGCAAATAAAATCGTCTGCATCCAACCGTAAAAATTAATAAGAAACTATAAAATTGGCATACCATGAAGCACAGAAAATCAAGATTCGATCGTCTGTTCCTATTCCTAAGAAGTAATTAGCGTTCGTTGTTCAAATCTAGAGCGAGGAAGAGACTGCCACTGAAATATTCTGGTAATGAAATGAAAACTAGTACAGTAGTTTGCATTTTTGGGCTTGACATTGGGCTTGGGCCCAGTTATCAATGATGGTCCGTATTTATATTTAATTAAAGTCATATTTTACAAAAGTTTTTTAACTTTTGCCTGAAGATATCCACCTCAAACCCTTAAAATCTTTCCAACCTCCTATTTATTTTTTTCTATTTTTCTAAATTTTTATAATTTTATCTATATATTAATCCTATACAATATTATATATATTCTTATTTTTATATGGATATATGATATTTATGTTATATTTTTATTTCTATATATTATAGATTGTATTATATATTATTCCATATTTAAGTATTATATTAATAAATATGATATATATATATAGTGATATATTAATTTGATATGTATATCTAGGTTTCACATTAAATTATATAAAATATCTAGATTTCACATTATATGAAAAAATTATAATTTATAATATATCACATATGACTATTATAACACATTTTTAATTATCTTATTATTCTAATGATCCATATATAATTTTCAATATAAACAATAAAAATTAAAAATTCATATTTTTCAAATCCTGTTGGCCTGGCCTGGCCTGGTCTGGGCAGGTTTGCTCCTGCTGGCTTGGGCAGGTTTGCTCCCTGCTAGCCTGGTGGTCTGTGTCATGGTCTGCCCCAGACAGCCTGTACCACGGTTTGTGCCACAACTTGTGTCATGATCTGTCCCAGATGGCCTGCCCAACGACCCGTCTAACGACATGTAACAGTGGTCTGTCCAGCTTGACTTTATGGAGCTAGCTTGGACGTTTTGATATCGACATGTAAGATCGATCTGTAATATCCAACTCCTTATCAACAAGCTTATGACGAATGTGGACAAATTATGTCCATATTAGGTGGACTAATTAAAATTAATTGCCACTAAATTTTGTAACTCTTGTAACGTCTAGTGGCTTAACGAGAATTAATTGTCATGAATGACAATAATTACAATAAATTTATGCAATTCCTCTTGAGTGGATTTGGGCTATATATAGGTGTTGCTCATCCATTACACATACGTGCATAACATACAAGTCTTCACAAATATTATCATCTTGCTGCATTCTTCTTCTTCAAGAATTTTAGAAGAAGTTTTTTTCTCAACATTTTCCAATTTGCCGGAGCTCGTTAGTTCGCGGTGCTGCCACCATCGAGACGTCACCGTTTTATCTTTGGAGACAATACGTCGGAATCGTGAGCACTACCGGGACGTATTTTGTCTTGCGGAAAGAGGATTCTTCAACTCGGCGTTCAACATATTTTATTATTATTTATGATTAAATAGATTAGCAAGCTCCAAGTTGTAATATATAATCTCTTTTCCCAAAGATTATTTCCCTTTATTTTCTTACATTGTTAACCGATCGGAATTGATATGTGCAGTTGATTTTATGTTATGCAACCGAATGTCCCGATAAAGGGAATTATATTGATAGATTTTTGAACTCTGTAAAGTTAGGAAGCTTTAAATACATTCTAAGGGATTGTTTTTCAATATAGTGTCTAACCTAATATGTGGTCTTCTTCTGGTGTTTATGTTCCCAGAATTCATCTATGATTAGTCTTTGATTGGTGGAATTGTATATGATGTTTGAAATGAGTGACTTTTGCAGTACTTTACTAGCTTAAATTGTATATGCTCGTTTGCTTTGATGATCTATAGAACAGACGTACTACTTTCTCAGTGTTATAATAATGGTAATCATTTATGTCTATTCATTTAATCTACTCTTCTGAGCAAGAAGTAAATGTAATATCATGGATGGTTTGGGTGAGCTGTAATGCTCTAAGTTTTCTCCTTGCTTCGGGAAGCAATAATTCACTTCTAAGGGTCACTAAGATGAGTCGGAAGCTGTTTGGTCCCTTCCCTTTTTCTCTAGTTCTTTGTTGTTTATGTAACATAAATGTGGATATTGTTTCCTACTTCACCATTTGACTGGAAATCTTAAAAGTTCAGTTTACCACTGAGGATCTATATATATATAAAAGCAAAATCATTTTGCCACTTTTTTTTCCATTTTGTCCTTCCTCTTTTATTTTATTTAGATTAGTGTTTTTTAACTATTCATTTCTATTTTTTTCTCATATTATTAATAATTAATTTTATTTAATTCCATAATAAAATTATAATTATAATTTTATTAATTTATATATTTTATGAAATAAACGTGTCTGCTCTTTTTATTATATTTACATTATTGTCTTTTGACTTCATATTTTTATTTTTTCTTTTATTAATATTATCAGTAATGAATTGTTTTAATTCCATTATAAAATCATATTTCTTATTTTATTAATTTACATATTTTATAAAATTATATATAATTAATATTTTTATTAATTTTACCTTATTGTCTTTTCACTTATCATTTTTATTTTTCTTAAGTTATGACATTACAAATGAATAAAAATGTGTATACAAATATAGTTATATCTATATTTCTTATTTTTTCTTTTATTCAAATTATCAATAATTAATTTTTTAAAAATCAATTTAAAGTTTTATTTATTATTTTATAATTAATGAAAAATATGTATATTTTTAGTTTATTTATTTTATTGTCTTTTCATTTCTTCATTTTATTTTATCTTAAATTATTACACAATAAATGAATAAAAAAATATATTCAAATATAGTTATATTTATTATTTTTTAAGTTTTTTTTTCATATCATCAACAATTAATTTTCTTTAATTTCATTTATAAAATTATATTCATTATTTTATTATTTTGATTATAAATATATAATTTATTATCATTAAATAATTTAATTAAATATAAATTATTATTATTATAATATATAGTTAATTAGAAATAATACAAATTAATAAATTCATTAAAGAGATAATAATTAGGTAGTGGGGAGTGGGAAAATGAATAATCTCAATAAATCATTAAATAAATTTGTATTAAATAAACCATTATAAACTTAATAAAATGTAAATAAGAAATATATTTCACATATGTGCAAAAAAAAAACTAATTAAATATTTTGAAGTCGAATTGCAACTTTAAAAAATTAGAAAATACACACCATAAATTAATTAGGTAATCTTCAAATTGAATAATATGTAATAAGCAATTTTTTATGTTTTTGTTACATTAAAAAGAGAAACTAATACTCATTTCGTTTTTTAAAAAGATACATCTTTTGCAATTTTATTACGTTCCACATAAACATGCACTTTCTATTTTTGGATATGGTTTAAAGTTTAATAACACTTTTTTGTGGGTCTCAATCTCCATTACCATTCAAATCAATTATATTTTAACATTTAATAACACCTTTTTGTGGGTCCTAACACACTACCATTCAAAGTAACTATATTTTAATACTTAATAACATTTTTTTGTGAGTCTCGATTTTTAATACCACTCAATTCAACTACATTTTGTTAAAATTTGTATTGCATCAAAGATTCAAATGGTACATGTTTTTATAAAATGGATGGAGTATATAATAACCTATTTACAATCTTTAAAAATATAATATGTAGACTTAATACTTATCACATATAATAAGATAACTTTTATTTGGATTGTTTGATTTTATTAAACATTATTAAAATTATCTATATTTTAAAATGATGAAATTATATACAACAAAAAATAATTTTCCGTGCAACTGCACGGGTAAAAATACTAGTTATTACTTGAAAGACAATTCTCGCAGATTTTTTTCAAGTTCTGGCAGTTCTGGTAGAACAACCATAACTCCCTACGCATAGCTCCGATTGGGACAAAATCAGTGGCCAAAGAAAGCTGACTTATAGACTCACAACTCATATTTCTGGGTAGAAATCCAAAGAATATCACCTGGAGGTTCAAACGAGCTTTTGAAATATGTTGATGTGCACAGAAAATCAAGTGCGTACCCATTGGATCTTCAAGATCAGACTTTTGGTGATTGGATCAACACTTGTGTGGATATTGTTGCTCCTTTAACTAAGCAGCGGGGCCAAATGGGACTTTGGACTCTTCATGGTTCTCGAATCTTGAGAAATTCGAATTATATTCCGGTTTTCAAAAGGATGAGAACACATTTCCTGAAGAACTATATTCTTGCCTTGATGATGTTGCATGTGTATATTAGTAATTTATTGCATATAGTTGCCACTAAGCTTTTCGCCCAGAAGGCGAAAAATGAGAGATCTATGACCGAAAATAGAGCAAAACATTTTTATGAGTCTTGTAATTACTGGAACTCTAAGGCGGAGGCAAAAATGCAAACGGTGGTGGGGGTCGAGAAAGAATCACAAAATGGAGACGTGTGGAAAAAATACGGAGAGTAGATGCTCCTAATTGTTCTCCCTGCCTACTTTACTTTGGTTAGATCTCTCTCAAACTCTCTATTATGTGGCTCGTTATTTATTGCCTCGTGGTGTCTCGTTATTTAGTACTATTTATTATTTTGTGGTCTGATTATGTGGTGATTTGCTATGGTTGGCTATTTATATGTTAAGTTTGTTATTTGTGCCTCCTGGTATGTCGAGTTTGGTCAAATGTTTCTATTGTCATGCCCCTTTGAACCCTCATTTGTCATTCATGGATGTTTTTAGTCACCTTCAGTTGCCACATTTAGTATTCTCCTCTTTGAAATTGAATTAGATAATTTGTTAATAAGGATTGTAGAACTTGAGAAATATTGTACTCTTATTGCATGAAAACACTTTCATGGCAAGTTTCTAATAAAAGAGATTTATGAGATTATTAAAAGTAGAAGCATTACTATTTTTTATGAAAATATTCTTATTGTCAATGAAGAGCTTCATTAACCATTACTAAATTTTAGATGATAATTTCCGGCTTCGGAAGAGCTTCATTGATCTTCTCTATTAAAAATTATCATTCAGTGAAAATCTCAATTGCAAATATAGTGTTACTTTCTCCACAATTTATAATCACTCGATAACGTTAGTTATATTGTTGGGTGCGCATAATATATATGATAAAGAAAACATATACTTGAAAAGTCATTGCCCTTAAGCTAGCACAATAAATATTCTTGAAGAATATTATATTAAATGCTTGTTAATCTTGAAGATTAATAAAATGAGAAGCATTGCCACCTTTATAATGACAACGAGACAACTTGTGCAATACATATATATTGTATGACAATACTCTATTTTCTATATCGGAATATGTTTATAATATTGAATTGTCATACCTATAAATTATTTTATTGAGGGGGAGCGATAACTTATACATAATCTTGAAGATTATGTCATGAAAACCAAATAAATAATCCTGAAGATTACGTCTGAAGACTAATTGGTTGCACTCTTTTTTTCTTTACTAAGTTTTTCCCATGAGGTTTTCTTAATTAACGTTTTTAATGAGACAACCTACGCAGTACAACATAAATTGTATGTTATGTATCATTTTTCTCCATCGCCATATATTCAGAGTATTGGAGGTTTTCTTAGTTAAGTTAGACCTAAATGTCTACCTTATTACGCCTTAAAGACTATATCATGTTGTACTCTTTTTCCCTTGCCAAGTTTTTTATCACTGGGTTTTCTTGTTGAAGGTTTTTAATGAGACAACAAATAACAAATATATATGTGTATGACATATACTCTTTTTCTCGACTATTTTTATCCCATATAGTTTTTCAGGGAGGTTTTTAACGAGCTATGTACATCACACAGTAATGTCCAAGGGGAGTGTTATACATAATATTATTTTATGGACATTACTATCAGAATAGTTATTTATTTATTTATGTATATCTTTTGTAAAGTGTATCAACAATAAATGAGTGAATAAAGTTCTAGGGTTTGATAACCCTACTGTTTTTATCTATGCCGCCTCCTTCCGTCTTTATTCTTTCTCATCTTCTCTTTGTTCATTGATTTACATTGATATTACAATAACAATGATGTGTAAATTTTTAATAAGAGTGCTATGTGGCCGTTAGTTAGGAAAGTAGTTATCGCATGTGTATATAGCTAGAATGGGAATGCATGTGCATATTCCAAATTGATATTTAATATAAAACTTATTTGTGATTGTCTCTCAAAATCGATCGATTTCTTGTGCATTCATTGTGATTTGATGATCAACCAATTACTCTAGCGTAAAAAGTAATATCAGAGCCAATAGTCCACATTCGAATTATGCTAAGGAGGATTAGAATTAAGAATGTAATAGTTGAGTTGGAATTAGGGGTGTCTATTTAGATCGGGTCGGGTATTTGGTCCCAAAATTCCTAAAAATTAAATATCCGAACATGAACCCGACTTTTAAATTCGGGTACCCAAACCCGACTCGAGTATTTCGGATCGGGTATTTGGGTACCCAAAATATGAGAGCTAATTGAAATAATTTTAAAATTTTGAACTTTTTCGGGTATTTTTTCGGGATTTCGGGTATTTCAAAATTTTAATATTAATTAATTATGTAATAATTAAATTAAATTAAATATTAATTAAAATTGGGATTGAAAAATTATATTAATGTAATTAAATAAATAAAATATAAAATTAATTAATTAATTAAAAAATTGGATTTTCAGGTATTACTTGAAATCCGATCGGGTAATACCCGTACCGAACCTAAATACCCAATTTTAATTATTTATTGGGTTCCTAAACCCGATCGAATTTCGAATAATACCCGAAACCCGAAATTCGAATAGACACCTCAAGTTGGAATGGCAGATGATCCAGATGCTGCAGCAGCAGGTGAAGCCGCACCAATCGCTAATCGCAACGATTAAAGGAGCATGCATATCTTCCTAGACATACTCATAACAAGGAGGGTATGGTGGGAGATTTAGTGCGAATCCTTTGTTAGTCAATGTAGCGAATGGACGAAAACTGGAGTGCAACACAAGTTGTCCAAACGTTGAGTGAGAAATGAAGTAAATTTAGTACAACTATTGAGATTTTGAAAATTGGAGGTGGTGACATGGTTATCGGTGTAGGCTTGCTCAGATAGTTCGGCTCAATCACTTTCAACTTTAATGGCTAGAGTGTGAGCTTCCAGAATGAGGGGAGGCATGTGCTTTTGTAGGGAATTCAGCAAGAATTAGAGCTCAAAATGATTACGGTCAAACATTTTAAAAAACACTCAAAAAAAGGAGAGAATCTTTATTTTGGATGTTTGTGCATGATATCTGCTGAGGGGATGATAAAACAAAGCAAGCTTCACTTGTAAATTCAACCACTTTCCAAATATCTATCCATCTTTGAAATGCCCACTAAACTCTATCCTCATAGAACACATGACTACAAAATCACTCTGCAACACAACACACCATCCTTCGAATAGATGCACTATAAATACCCTTATATGCAAAGGATGGAGATAGAGAAATTGGTCTAGAAGATGTTATCTACACAAGTAATTCAACCCAATGCAAGCTAATTCTTTTCCCAGTTTTGTTAGTGAAAAAGGACGGGTCTTGGCGTTTTTGCATCGATTATAAAAAGTTAAATTCACTCACTATGAAGGAAAATTTCCATATACCCCTCATAGACGAATTGGGTGGGGGTGCCACTGTGTTTTCAAAAATATATTTGAATGACGAGTATATCATCAAATAGACATGAGTGAGGCTGGTATTAGGGATGGCAATCGGGTCGGGCGGGCGCGGATATGGCCAAACCATTTCCGTACCCGCGAACTAAACGGGTACTAGTTTTAAACCACGAACGTACCCG